>PJEX01000604.1:7684-19310 GCA_005350895.1 Colletotrichum tanaceti | reverse complement strand
TGGGCGAGGGGCCGAGAGAGACATGGAAAGAATGTGAATGGGCAGGAACTACCCCACTTCGCGGCTGCCGTCGATGCATGCACCAGAACGGGGCAGCTTCCATTTTTCTTTTCTTCTTCTCCTCGTCCTCCAAGATAGTCTAATCTCTCTCTTGGGGGTAATTCATATCCGTACTCTCTGTCAAGAATGTCGCCAGGCCAGAGTAAAGGACAGGTTGCGACCCAGATCACTCCAGTCTGGTCTGCAGGCGAGGACGGAACTGTCGCTCGTCATTCTGGTGGGTTGTAGATGTCAGCATGCTCATAGTGGCCGCGTCCCCGGCCGTCCTTCGCATAGCCTAGCCAATGCTTCGCAACGGGCATAAGATCGAAAGACTAACACCCACACCCCCCCACCCCCAGAGTACGTAGTATGAGAGAGAGATAGAGAGAGAGAGAGAGAGACTGAGAGAGTAATAGTGAGCGTGGTTCGCCTGATGCATGGATGATGCTGCACGTCAAGGCGAGTCAAGAGTCAAGACGAGTGGGATCGGCCAACGCATGCTTGCGCCCAGACCCTTCTTTCCCATCGCCATGTCTTGGATTGGGAGTGCATTGCATGGCCGGAGAAAAAGGAGAAGAGCGAGATAACGGATCATCAGGGTCTGAAGGGGTCTCGGGCTCGCAACGAAATGACAAGGTTTCATGTCAACATGTCTCGCCGAGATGTCTGCGTGCCTTGCTAGTTGTACCGCCCACCAGCATTCGTGAGGAAAGGGGACCGAACAACCATCGGGCATAGTACATTGGTTGGTTGGTTGGTGTTGCAGCCTGCTTGCCCTCGTGCAAGTTGGTGTATCGCCCCCAAATCCGGGCTTAAGCAGGCAAGCAGCCTGCCCGTGTACCTACCTATGTGAGAAAGAGCAAGTATACGTCCCTCGGCAAGTAAGCAACGGATCAGATGCAGAGGCACGCCGCACCAAAACGTGACGGTCTCACCATCATCAGAATGCATGCACTTTGCTGTCAGTCCGGGCTAGTCTAGGCGTTTGGGTTGTGAGGTCAGGCTGCATTACACTACCAGCAAACACAAGAGCCGACCGACCCGCGTATCAATGAGTCAAACGTCGATAGGTACGATGTACTCGCGGTATCTCATGTGCGCCACAAACCACAGGCATTCAGCATTAACATAACACCGGAGAGGCTCGCTAAGTCGCGCTTGACCTACCTACCTTACCACGCTTACCTTAGGTACCTAGCTAAGAGTTCGACTCCGCCCCAAGCCTACGTACTTTTCCGGAACGCCTGGAGGCCTACCTAGAAGTTTGCTCGGGAGGCGCTGGATCGGGCCAAACTCGCCATCGCTTTTTCCATCTTGCATCGACTAAGCAGGCGAAACCTTGCTGTGTTAGTAGGCATAGTCAAGCTGTCAAGCTGTCAACCAACAAACAATTGGCCTCACATTCGCACTCCTCCGTCATCGTCCCACGCGGCCGTCAAGGCCCCTCCCTAGTACATCGTACTGGTTGCCGGTCGGTACTTACCTTACCTTGTTTTCCTCCACCTTATCTCCGTACCATGTAGTGTAGGTACATTGAGATACGTGATATAATCATCAGAGACGCAAAGCAGCACAGGGCCAAAGAGGTTTCCTCTGTATTTTTCTTGTATCTGACCGAACCCTTTCTACAGCACACTTTCGCCTCGACCTGCCCGGCATTGAGCGTCGCGGTTCGACGGGTCAAGACTCGAGACAACACAAAATAGAAAAAAGGAAACGAAGGGGATTAAACAGCCTTGCTGTCACTAGGCCTGGTGGTCTTGAACCGGACCTCGTCTTGGCCTGGCCTGGTCCGGTAGTGTTGGAGCTGGCTGCTGCGTTTTCCTTGAACGGGCCCTGGCCTCTAGTCCGGCGAAGGTAGGTACAGGTAGGTAGGTACCTACACTACGATGTACAGTCTGCAGAGTACCTAAGGTACAAAAAAACCTACCTACCTCACCTAGGTAGGTAGGTAGTCAACGACAGCGACAGGGGTATACTCTCCTCTGTCATCCCCGTCGCCCACGTCACCTGCGCGCAGACCTTTTCGCAGGCTCCCAATTCTTTCCCAATTCTTTCCCTCCCTACCTAGACGTGCCTAGGTACCTACCTAGCCGCCCGTCGTCCTCTCACGCCCTGAATTGCGATGCCCACACCACCATCTACCTAAGCACGGTGCTGACTGACACAAACACGCCCACTCCCCGCTTGGCCCACACCCAGACACACGCCCCCAATCCACCCCCTTCCCGCTACGTACTGCGCAGTACGTAGCTGCGTAGGTACGCTGTATTCTGGATGGTGAACCGTGACTCTGTTGCGCTACAAGCTGTCAGCACTTTCTTGCTGTGTCTCCCCGCTGGGCTGCTGCACCTTGCAGAGTCGCTACTTCGCCCGGCCTCTCTCTCGCAAAGTGGAGGAGGCTGACTTGACCCGCTGGGCCTGGATTGATCCTCTCTAACTAACAAAGCCCAGTCCGTCCCCCCATTACTGGCTTAATCTTCTTTCCATGATTCTTCAACTTCTTCCCATACCCGGCGGGAATCTAGTGAGAAAGCGGCCGTTTCTTTCCTGGTATTTGTGAATGAGCAACACCGCAGACCCGTCGACGCATGTCGCTGCGTTCGTCCTCTCGTCCTCATCCGCGAACGGGGACAAGACATCACCACCAACGCTCATAGCCCGTTTTCACGCCACCGAACCATGCAACGGGTCTCGAGCTTCCTTCCGTCGTGGGAGGCCAGGAGGAGAAGTAACGCCAGCACAACGAGCAATGGCCGAAGCAGCATCGCCACCGCAAGCAGCGTCAAGTCACCCCTCGAAAAGGTCTTTCGCTGGTCTAACAAACCTCCTGCACCGCTCACCACCGCCGCCCTCGCCTCGGCCACTTCCCGTATCGGCCGCGAGGCTTTCTGGCCCGCCACCCTCGATGCCGAATGCGACCGATCTGCTCGCATATTGAAATCATTTTGCTGTTAGTTGTTCTTGGCTCTTTTCTCGGCCTTCCTTGCTGTTGCCGGATCCCCTCCGCCTCTTTTTGTCGTACATACAATTTTAGTCGTCCGTCACTAACACCAAGTTTCCCTTGCCTGTTCAGCCGATGGCTTCCTGGCACCCTTAGATGACCTATCAAACACTGGTGATGCCAATGCCGAACCTAAAACGCCCGCTCTCGTTTTCAAAAAGATACCCTCTCGCATAATACAAAATGCTGCCGGTATCGCCATCTTCACCTGTATGCGATCTGGGTTGTGGATGACCGGATCGGGCGGCTCAGGCATTCTCATCGCCCGCAAAGCTGACGGCACCTGGTCGCCACCCTCGGGAATTCTTCTGCACACACCTTCACTTAGCTTCATCATGGGCATTGATATATACGACTGTGTCCTGGTAATCAACAACATTGCCGCCCTTGAATCATTAATAACCAAACCGACCGTTACCCTGGGAGAGGACATTGGTCTCACCGCCGGACCACTCGTAGCACTGGAGTCAACCGAAACCGAAAACAGGTGGAAGGACCTCGACAACACTGTTCTGACCTATATGAAGGCTAGGGGTCAGACCCAAAACGTCAACTTGAACGGCTGCATTCTGACCGAGCGCGCAAACGAGAACGAAAAATTCTATGGCGCCAATGTGACCGCCATGGACGTTGTCGCAGGGAACGTGTCGAGGCACGTAGACGAGACACGTCCGCTATTCGAGGTCATCAAGGAGGCCGAGGGAAGGATCGACACTGACCAGGCCATTTTGAAGAAGTTGTCAGCGTTGCCGGCACCTGGAGATGCAATGATAGAGACACCGAGAAGCTCGCCGGCTTCGCCCAAGACTCCTTTTGGCATCCCTCTAGCGGACGATCCGGACCCTTATGGTGTTCTTGCGTTAGAGATGGCGGGGTTGGAAATCCGAGAGGCCGGTACACGCCTGCGGCCCACGAGCAATCAGTTTGAGTTTCACCCGGCTCCGTCGAGCCCGGCTTTTTCAAGGTTCCGGCAGAGTGGCGAGACGTTCACGACCAAGAGCAATAGAGGCAGTCTGATGTCTACGAAGACGAGTCGAACTAAATTGTCCGAGGCATGGACGCAATCCAACCCGACGGGCACGCCATACACCTCGCCGAGCCAGAGTCAAAGCCAGAGCGAAGACGGAGCCTCGGTGAGCAGTCTTCCCGTTCTGAAGGAACCGGAGGAGCCGGAGGAAGTGGACTACACCAAAATCGACTTCACTCCGCTGAGACAGATCAGCGGGAGCCACTCAATAGAGGGAACTGTAGTGACGGATAGTGACGACCATTTGCGAACCGACGCCAGCACCATGGACGATACGGCTACCAAGGCCTCTAGCGTTTACACCAAGGACGATGCAAGCGTAATCACCAAACATGATGACGATAAGGTCGATGTACAGAAGGGGGAGCAAGATGGCGACGCCGACGATGAGGATGATGATGTTGACGAAGACGAGGACGACGACGACGAGCCCGTCATCTTTGAGGTCGCCGCTGTGCAGCCCGCCGCCCGCACCGCCGTCATGGCCGCCCCTATTCACGCCAAGGGCGCGCTGGTGACCATTCCCAAAAGAATTCCCCCGCCCCTGCCTGCGAGGAGCCCCATGAGGACCTCCCGCGCCAGCAAGAGCGATATCGGGGACGTCAGCCATCTCCACAGCCCTCTTCAGTCTTCTTTCACTCCTTCTCCCAGACAGTCGATCGACTCATCCTCCGTCCGAAGCGGATTAGACAAGATCCCTTCGATTACGGAGACGGCGCCGGCCATGTTTGACGATGAGAAATTGGAGAAGACCGAGTCTGGCGTGAGTGAGAAGTTACAGGCAAACGATGTATCTGATTCCAAGACACATGCTGCCCAGGAGTCAGAGCAAGCGACGCCTATGGCACCTGGGGCCTTCCCAGATGAAGAGGAGTTCATGACTCCTCGCGGCATCCCGCTGAAGGATGAAGCTCCGAACATCGATTCGAGACGCATGGCCTCGAAAGCAGTCGGCGCCGTATGATACCAAATTTCTTTTCAATTTCTATTAATTTCGAGCAGCACAGGCGCCACAGCACCATTCGGACGCAGTCACTTGTCCCGTTCCTCTCATTTGAGATCGGTGTGCTACAGGCGTTTCAGGGCATATACGACTGATCCTCAGTTGAGGATATCGAACCACCACTGCAAATGACAACCAACTTTATGACAGGCAAAAGGCGTTCACGGATGTACTGGATAAAAAAATGTGTACAAGGAGGCACCACAACCATATGGATACCAGGTACGGGATGGTACCAAGGGATGGTACCAAGGGATCGGGGACAAGTTACAAGGGGGAATTGGAGGCCAATATTGTATAGAAAACTTGGACATCAGGTGAGGCACAGCTGATTACGCTGGAACAACACATCATGGAGACTGGACTGAGGGATTGCGACTCTGCAAGGCTGTGGTGTTAACTTGACACAACGAAGAGAGAGAGAGAGAGAGAGATAGAGCCCAGCCCGCTACATGCTATCTAAAGATAATGAACAATCATTGAAGTACAGCCCTGGATAGCTTGAAGAGCAGGCCCAGCCGCATGATGGGACTCAATGACAAGCCGCACCGGCTGCTGCTTGGGTCCTGACGTGGAGCTACGGCTTGATCAGTTTGCTCTGGTCCTTTGGTCTTGGTTAGTTTTGTGGAATAAAAACCTCCTTTTAAAACATCACAATCAATTCTTTCAGCATCACCACTCTTTCAACCTCAAGACTACACAAGCTAGCTCTCACCATGAAGCCTTGCAACCTCATGGAGATTGCTTGTGCCTGCCATCACTGCAATGCTCGGAAAATTGATATTGCGAGAGAAATGGCACGGACCATGTCACTGCCCCTGGGAATGGGCAGGTTTGGCATGGGCAGTGCCAACCCAGCTGGCAGCTCCAACTCCAACTCTTACGCGACCAGACTCCGGCCGCGATCCCGCCCGCCATCTGCCCCAGTTACGCCCAAGAAGACCTCCAAGACAGCTTCCACAAAAGGCGCTGCCGCAACTCCACGGAACCAAGGCCTTCCCTCGCATATCGGATCGACGAAGACTCCCAGCGGCGCTCAGACAGCTGCGCGCGCCGGCAACATGTCGACCCAAACGGGCAAGTTCCGCGAGGACCAGGTCCTCATTATCTGTCCCGGCAGCCAGACGACCATGGCCCAGCTGGGATGCGGCGAGCTAACCCCGCCCATCCACCGCATCCCGACGCGCATGTTCAAGGACGCCGAGACGGACGAGTGGCGACCCTTCCACACCTTCAAGCGCAAGAGGGCCGATGCCAATGGCGCGCTCGCCATCGACGGTCCGCGCACCGAGGAGGACGAGTATGAGTGGGTTGAGGATACGGACTCGACCGAGGGCGCCATTTACCCGCTGAAAGGTACGATCGAGGGTTTTTGCGCGGATCGCATTATCTCTTCCCTCTCTTGAAGTCCGGAGTGCTAATTGGTTACTTACATAGGCGGTCGCATTGTAAACATGGAAGCTTTCCTTGCCTTTCTCGACCATGTTCACAGCATGCTTACAACTACGTACCATAACACCCCGATCATGCTCATGGCGTCGCCTCAATGGTGCCGCCCCGATATCGAGACTCTCGCGCGCTACATCTTCGAGAAGACCCGGACGCCCGCCCTCTGCATGATCCACAGCGGCATTGCTACCCAGTACGGCCTCAAGTGGCCCGCCCTCACCGTGGTCGATATTGGCTACGAGAAAGTCGATGTCACTTGCATACACGAGGGTCGCGTTGTCAACCACGGCGAGCTCGGCGCGCCCAACCCGGAACGCTTTATCTCTGGTGGAGAGGTGTTCACGCGCAAGCTGCTCGAGAAGCTCAAAGACAAGGACTTCACTTACGACATGGCCGAACAGCTGAAGAAGAGCCACATCTGCGAGGTCCTTCCTTATGCGCCCAACGCCCCCGAACTCGTGGAGCTTCCGACGACCCACACGGCCGGCATTCCGTCCGGTGCGCTTATCCCTGAGGCGGCTGCACTCACCGAGCCCGCTGCGCGACCTGTTCTTCCTAGCAGCATCGAAGAAGAGCTGGAGGAGAAGGTGGCCGACGAAGGTGTTCTCGACGTTGCCACGATCGTCACAAGTGGAAACGCGCGTGACTTTCTTGCCAAGAAGGAGAAAGAGAAGCAAAAGGGCGGCAGGAAGGCCAAGATCGTACAAGAACCCGAAGCCGCGAAGCAGATCCGCCTGCCCAACTCGAAGCGAACCCACAACACGTTCCACTTTGAAGAGGTGGTCATGGAGGAGGTACAGCCGCCCAAGCCCGAGGAACCTAAGCCAGAGGAACCCAAGCCCGAGGCCATGGGTGAGCCCAAGAAGGAGGAGCCCGTCGCCCTGACCGAGACCAAGGACGTGGAGATGACGGACGGTCCCAAGCCCGTAGACAGCGCCGCTTCTGCGCCCGCCGACGGTGAAGTTCGGCCTGCCGAGACCTCTGACCCCGCAGCCCCTGCTGCGGCTCCGGAGACGAATGGAGGAAGCGCCCAGCCCGTCGCCACTTCGACTGATGCTATCGCTGCTACCAACGGCGCTTCCCAACCTCCCCATCTGCAGGCCAAGCGCGTCCGTCGCGACGTCGAGGTTGGTCTTGAGCGCTTCACCTTCGCCGACCGCGCCGAGATCGACCGCATCGTAACCACCATCTACCGCACCGTTCAGGGCATCGAGGACATGTACATGCGCCCCGCGTGCTGGGACAACCTCGTCTTCGTCGGCAACGGCTCGCGTCTGCGTGGCCTCAAGGACAACGTTCTCCAGACTCTCCTGGCCCGCCACCTCATCTCCCCAAGCACGGCCACCATGTTCACCTCGGAGCTGCCCTCCAATCTGGCCACGCCTACGGGCACTGGCGCGCAGACCCCCACGGGCTCCTTCACGGGCGTCCCGCACCAGCTCCCGGCCAACGCTGCCGCAGGCTCCTCCGGCGTAAACCCCCTTCTGCAGGCCGCTACGACTGCTTCGGCCCAGAACCAGGGCACGCCCGGCCCCTCGGGAAGTGGCGACGCCGCCGCCGGCAGCCATTCCGGACATCACTTCCACAGCCAGACGCCCACGAGCATCAAGCTCGCCACCCTGCCAACGTACCTGAGCGAGTGGAACAAGAATGGTTTCGAGGAGGCCATGTTCCTCGGCGCCCAGGTCGCCGCGCGCATCGCCTTCTGCCAGCACAACCTCGACATGGCCGGCCTCGAGGCTCAGCGCCAGGCCAGTCTGAGCAGAGTTGATTACAAGTGAGTCCCCCTCCCCTCCCCAGCTTGATTCTTGCTCTTCAGAACCATGTTGGCTGACCAGTCTTGATCTCACAGCGAGCTCGGTCCCAAGGGCGTTCGCACTCATTCCATGCTTAAGTAGGTAGTCTCGCGGCCAACGAGGAATGCGTCCCTCGGCAAGTGAGCGACAACGACAAGGCGTGGCTGGTTTGGGGATGTTCCGGGCACGGGAGGGGAGGGGATTCGATTGAAAGCATTGGCGCGGGGGGGGGTCTACCTTCTCAGGTCCTACCATTTCGCCTCGCCTCTGCGTTTACGAGTGTCTCATCTGTGTCGACAGATGATGGCCTATCCCCCCTCCCCTCCCCCTTTCTTTGATTTCCCTTTTGCGTTCTGGAGTTCTACGGGCATATCAAAAATCAAACCTCGGGGTGTGAGGCGTGGAGGACTTTTATTATTTTTATCGTGGCCACGACTGGTGTGTTTGTTTAATGAAGAAAAGGATGGGCATCTGGCTTTTTCCCTTCCGACAACCAGGAGAGAGGGTATGAGGTGCAGAGGGTTATCCCCCACTCATCTTGAAAGAGTGGACGACGAGAGCCGGCAAACTTTATTGTATGATAGTCCAAAGATACCTTAGGTATAGAATCCTTCTGAATCAGGTCCGAACCGTGGCAAAATAAGCGAGCTTGGATGGGGCACGCGGTGAGTACGTAACATTGGGTTTTCGTTCAGCAACTGCCTAATCTATGGTGGGACTTGAGAGAAACGAGGAGCCGTGCTTCCTCTATCTAAGAACATTGTTCAGCAAATAGTACTATCAAACCGAGGGCGATTACTCCTCCCTCGATTTCAGACAGATCCTTATTTCTACTCTCACTTCCCGTCCATCACTCATTCTCGTGGCTTCGAAGATCTCGTAGCACCACTTGTAGATCTCATTTATATGGGGTCTCTCCTTAGACCGCCGCTGGCGACCAGTTGCCCTGGCAAACGGCACAATCGACACCCCAGCCACTGTGCTCCTCTGCATACACATCAAAGCAGGAAGAGTGCGTGTGGTTGCCACACTTGGCGCAGCAAACCGTCTGCGCTTCACCAAAGTCCTTGAAGCAGACCGGGCAGCACCTGCCATCCTTCGATTTGGGGACGCCATCTGACATAGAGGTGTCGGTGCTTGCCTCGGCCGCGGTAAAGCGTACCTTGGGCGCGCGGTCAAGAAGCTTCATGAGCTCTTCGCGAAAGAGGGTTCTCTGGGGGAGCAGCTCGGCCGGGGCACGAAGAACATGCGTCAGGACGTCTGCTACTTGTCAGTATATGTCTGGTTAAGGGACAGCACAGATTAAGCTCACAGATGATATGCTTGCAGTTACTCTGGGGCCGATAGTTCTGGTATAAGTCAGAAACTGTGGCAAACGGATTCTTGAGCTACAACGTACGAAGCTCCGACAGGTACAGGAAGTCTTTTCGCCAACTTGGACTTGATAGGTATCAGAACCTGATCCGCGAAGGTTGACAGTAAATCCCGGCGAGCCGTCGTAGTTGTCCTGCTGCTTGATGATATACATCGAATCTTGCATAGCCCTTTTGGTGGCGCCGATGTGACTCTTCTCTTCCGGGTTGGCCCAGAAGCGTTTCTCTCCACTAGCACTGGTCTTCCGGGCGATGGACTCAAAGGCATGGTTGTCGAGTGCCTCCCTGACGGCGACAGCCTCGGGCTTGTAGGTCCTCCAGCTCCCCAGCCTCTCGATCAGCTCCTTTTTCTTGCCATTGTCAGGCATATCCCTCATGGCGAGCTGCTCTTTGAGCATGGGGACTGTAAGCTTGGTCAAGTCGGCATCATCAGCAACCGGTCCCGTGTTCACACCGTAAGTACAACGACCCAGACGCGTCAGACGCGGCACGTCCGGCGGATACTGCAGGAATTTGGGCTTTCGCCGGGGTGTCGACTTGGCCTGGCTCTGGGTTTCATCGTCTCGGCTCTCGTCCGAGGCGTAGCCCAAGAAGGAGGACGGGGCTGGCATATCCGAAGACAGAATACCGGACAATGTGATGGGGAGAGGCCGTTCTTTACGGGATCTTTCAGTTGGTGATGGAACCTCGGCCGAACTGGGTCGAAGGGATAGTCAATAAGAGCGAGGAGAAATGTTGGGCTATGGAGGTGTGTGGGAGAGCGAGTTGCTTGGTTTAGGGTTTTTCTAGGCGAAGAGACGAGTATTTATATGTTGTGCCTGCCTGCTCTCGAGTATGCTTCTGGGAGGAGCTGATAAGAAAGGCACAATTGACGTACACCGAGGCAGCCACGTTCCCGAGGAAGTGACAAGCAGAGCAGGTAGCACTTTACGCGAGGAAGGTTCTAGCAGCAAATACAATTTACCTACCTAGGTAGGCAGGGAAAGCAGCGACTGCCGGATACAACCAAGGGCTCTCAAGCTGTGAAAGTGTCTGGTGTCTCGAGACTTCATAATTCCTCCTGAGGAAGGCAGCCAATTCTCCAACTACTTTACTCGCCGAGGTCTGTCTAAAACTGTGGGCTAGGTCGGAGTTTAAAGACAGCCAAACATACACGGCCAGCTTCTAAAGATGCTGTTTCATACCTTCTTGAGAAGCGGTGGGACCACGCCTATTACGGCCCTGCCGGTGTAAGCGCATATCCCAATCCCACCTACTACAGTATTGGCTCGGTGAGCTCGGTAAGCATGGCAGCCCTCGGTCTCAGTGTGTACTTCCAAACCACCTATTCTCGCTAACGTACGGCCCCACGCGATGGACTTGAGTAACCATCGGAACAGCTGCATGATACCGGTGGGGTTGTTCATTGAAGTAGGTACCTAGGCAGGTAAGTATCTATGTCTAAAGATGGTGAAGCACATCCTCTACAGCCAGAGCAAGTTTGCTAAAGATGAGTCAACAAAAGGGCTTACTTACCCCTGTTGTCCTGATATGGCATTTTGATGTTGGACATTAAGCCTCCGATTGGTTTCACTCAGGTAAAACCCTGTCCAAGTCGCAAAATCGTCCTGTGTGAATGAGATGGCACAAGTGAGTCAACTGTGGGCGGGTTACTTGGCCTACAAACCTCGTTCCCAATTCCTGCTTGGGTCCCCCTTGCTCTCCTTTAGAACCTGTACCAACTCTTCCCAAGACTTGCCGATTCAGGCAACACAATACTTCCCACCAGCGCCCATACCCTTTTATTGCCTCTTCCAGCCAACATGGCCAGACGAAACATCAGCTCGGGGTCAGCCTTCGAGACACAAATCGGTTACTCCCGCGCCGTAGTCTCGGACGATTTTGTCTTCGTGTCCGGTACCACAGGGTTCGTGTCTCACCCCCCCCCCCCCC
>PJEX01000603.1:0-19274 GCA_005350895.1 Colletotrichum tanaceti | reverse complement strand
GGGGGGGGATGATGTAACTGTACACTTCTTTGACTTGTCGAGGGTGACCGGGGTAAGAGACTTGATCATGCCGACCCGCTTGCATGCGGTGATGACGGCAATACAGATGATGGCCTACGTGGTAGAGTTTGTTGGAATTTTAAGGACTGTCTTGGAGGGGGGATTGGATGATGGGTTGTCTTTCTTGATAAAAACATACCTGGGCGGCCAGATAAAAAAAGGTAAGGTTCCATGAGGCTCCCGAGACGACGTACTTGTTGACGACGGTCATGGAGATGGACGCCATACAGTAGGCCAGGACCGAGACGGGCGCGTTGTTGTCCATGTCGGCGAGGGACAGCGACAACGGCGGCAGCAGGGAGCTGCGTTGAGGGCCGGCGCGGGCGCGGCCGACGAGGGAGTCGCCCTCCTCCTCGCCGTCGAAGGAACTCCCGCGGAGCGGGATGCCCTGATCGGTGTCATGCTTGATCCGGTCGGCCATGGTGGTGATGGATGTGGCGGGTGGTCGAGGGGCGAGGCGAGGCGAGACGAGCACAGAGGATCCGTACAGAGTAGGTACACACACACGCACTCTCTCTCTCTCTCTCTCCCTGTCTCTCTCTCCAAACAGATAGTGGTTGTCGGGAATCGTGGTCGGGCAAGTCTGTCCCGGCAGCAGCAGCACTGACTGCTCTGTGTGTGTGTGTGTGTTGTGTGTGGTGTGTGGTTTGTGTCTAATGTATCCGTAGTGTTTAGGGAGCTGTCCTGGAGGGCCGAGATTACTTGTGGCGTCGCGTAAAATTGCACCACCCAAATCCCCCAAACCGCCGGGGGGGGCCAAACCTAGGTACCTACGGATACAGAGAACGGATAGGTACCAAACAAGTTCACCGAATCCACTCCCAATCAGCATACTTATCAGAGCGTAGAGGTTTCGGCTCTTGGTAGTTACGGGATACACAGCAGTTAGGTACCTCAACCGAGATACTTCATACGTGGAACGGACCAACGAGTCGTGTGTCGTTTCGGGCGCTGATTCGCGTGTTGCTAACCGCTCAATCATTCTAAAAGTTCATACAACAACCTCGGGCTTGCTGAATTACTCGCGCTGTGTCCATAACCGTACATCGTACACTGCCATAGTGCCATTTTGAACCTTCCAGTCAGCAGCCTCCGTTGTTATTACTTCTAATTACTTAGGTACCTACTCTGTACGGATACTAGTGTACAGGTACTACCGTGCTGCCACAGCGTACTACTGCAGGGACCCCACTGACTTGGCTGGCCATTTCAGGTTCATTTCCCGTTTGTTGACCACCTAGGCTGCTGGTGCATGCGACCATCCCCACTTTGGCAATAATCAACCAAGCACATTAATGGGCGTGGCCTGAGCGGAGAAAGACGCCTTATCCGCCGGTCTTTCCAGCTAAATGGTTGGCGATTGGCAACGAGCCGGCCAGAGTCTCTGATCCATTGACGGGTTTGGTAATGGCATCTATTCTCTCGGGTTAGACACTCGACGCTTGATGCGTTTCCCCCCTACCTACTACGTACACGCGCATTGTGCGACACGAGGCCCCCACGCAGCGCTTGGGGCTTGTGTTTGCGGGGATGAAGGGATGACGGAATCTTAATAAGTGGACCATGTCTCACGCTGTGGCGCCGTTCGAGGGTGTACGTACGGATACACGATGGGCAACTCGGGCAAAGCAAAGATGATGTTGGATGAGTTAACTGATGATGCTGTCTGCCGCAGACGTTGTACTGTTACGAGGCTGCTGATGTTTCGGCCAATGGCAGGTGGCACGCTTCTACATCGTTAACAATCGCCTGTGGGACCTGATAGCGATGGCACCACTGGACCCTTTGCACAGGACAGGCTTGCTGAGGAACTAGGCTCATTGAGGAAGGTGGAATTGATCACAAAATGAGGTACGGATACACAGTAATAATTTAATAATTGGCAGGCTTCGGTCAGCAGTCTACACTTCACAACCATCATGCACGCAGCCGAAATCAGCCTAGTGCTGCTGGGTGGTCAGAGTTTTCCCAGTGCTTCATTCCTTACTGAAGTCCAGTATCGAGCCATGGGCCCTGCAAGCCGAATGTCAACCAAGGTTCTCCATCGATATTGGCATGGGAAATAAGCTCCCACTGTTACGGAGTATTGTTTGGGGCCTGTAGAAGAAGCAACACAGGGCCTCCTTGTTCAATGGTCGTGCCGTCGTCATGGGGCGAGCGTCTCTGTTTCCACCACGGCGGCCACAACAACTGCTAGTTGTGGTGGTCGATGTTGTCAGCAACAGTGATGCCCTTTAGAGGTTGCGGTGATGCCACTACCAAGATGTAATTTATTCATCATTATTGCCAAGCCCTTGTGCGGGTTGGACTTGAATCTGGGAAAGGGCGGATCTTCCTTTTTCTCCTGCCGTCTCCGTTTATCCCGCTTCCAGGCCACTCCACCTCGTCCTGTGCCCCCCCCTTTCGCCTCTTGGGACCTTTTTGGGGGGCTACCTCTATCCGTATGGTAGTCCTCATTTATCCTCTCGTTTGTCCCTCCATGTTCTGTGTTTTTGAAAGCCCCTTCTGATCGAGGGAACCTCCCCTGAGTCCCCTCCATCTACCCTTTTTCTTCGGTCCTTTGACCACTGGATTCCTGGCCCGTCATGATCGCCATCACAAGCTCCTTGCGGCGGTTGACGCTCGTCTGGCTCTTCGGCCTCTTCACCCTCGGCCTCTTCTTAGTCTTTTACCACGACGCCGCCTGGTCCGCCGCCCGGAACTGGAAAGCCCCCTTCGTCACCGACTCGGACCTGGACTTCTTCGGCCCCGACGCTCGGAACAAGGTCCGCGTCACCATCCTCGAGTCCGTCGGCACTCACGATGAGGTCACCTCCGCCCTCGTCACCGCCTTTGGCGGCCAGCCCGACATCAGCCTGACCCTCATGCTCCGCCAGCAGCGCTACAACATGCAGGACATCATGAGCTCCTTCAAGCTGGCCTCCCCCGTCTCCAAGATCCTCTCCCAGAACGACTTCGCCGCCCTCGTCGCCGGCGCCACCCTCCCTCACGTTCTCGTCTCCACTACCTGCGAGCTCGACCTCGACGCCAAGGCCAAGGAGTTCCGCGACCTGCTCGCTCGGGGCGAGACCTACCTCTTCTGCCTCGTCCACCACGCCGACCGTTGGCGCGACGGCCAGCCCGTCAACGTCATCCGCGAGTACCTCGACAAGGGCATGGCCGACTTCATCGGCCTCAGCCAGCACACCGTCGACTTCCTGCACCGCGATACCGCCGAACACTGGGACCGCGACCTCAACTTCACCGCCCACGTGCTGCCCCCCGTCTTCCCCGTTCAACTGCCCGACCCGGACCCGGAGGGCCTGTCGCTCGCCATGCAGGGCGACTACTCGTCGGGCCGCCGCAACTACCAGCACACCTTTGAGCAGCTCGGCCACGTCATCGGCGAGCTGCGCGCCAAGGCCGGCACCGAGGAGGAGAAGGGCCGGAAGGTCACCCTGCACGTCATCGGCCACGGCGAGCCCCCCAGCGTGCCCCAAGACCTCCAGAGCAACGTCGTCTTCGATCAGGACCTGTCCTACCCGGACTTCTACCGCACCCTGTCCGGCGCCTTCACCATCATCCCCGCCTTCGCCGACGACGAGTACCTCGACCGCAAGGCCTCGTCCACCGTGCCCGCGGCGCTGATCGCCGGCGCCCCCATCGTCGCCGGCGAGCGCCTGCTGGCGGCGTACACCTACCTGCCGCGCGAGGCCGTGTGGCTGTCGGAGCCCGGCGAAGACGAGATGGACACGATCAAGCGCTTTGTCGGCGACGTGGCCGGGTACCAGGAGCGGACGGGCAAGGTCAAGGACATGCGGGAGAGGCTGATGCGCGACAACATCAGGAACGTCGGCGGGTGGATAGACGCGGCCGTGGCCAAGGTCAAGGCCATCAAGAAGGAGCAGGAGCTCACCAAGGGGAAATCATAGGAGCATGAGCATGCCAGGGTTTTTTTTAAAAAAAAAAATTTGGGGGGGGACTTGTATTTTGGAGGTGTATGATTACGCTGCATGATAGACTGTGTATTGATGTCATGTGCTTACGAGCAATACCATTTTCCTATTGACTTTCACACCCTTCTTACTTGTGCACAATACACCACAAGCGTCAGCTTTAAATCGTCACCGCTTGTAATTACCACACGGCCTTGGTTGCTAGTTAGTTCCGCCTTGGGATCCGGCGTTGGTTCAGAACTTCTTTCCAGGAGCGCGGCAGTGGAAGTTCCACCACAAAAAAACACCAACAATTACACGATATTAGTCCGAAGAGGTCAGAGTCATGATATCTCATCCCCCCCCGTGCCTTGGCTGAGATACCCCTCGGTGCCACTTGAAACTCTGACATAATTACCGCCAGGAACCCTCCAGTGATTCAGACATACCACGGTATGATGATTGAAATATGCCTGAGCAACTTAGCAAGTCCATTTGGGAGCAGCTGGAGGGCGTTTTTGGACTGTGAGGCTTGTCGTCGCTGCCGGGCCCGGCACCATGTTGACAGTTTGCCAAGACGGTCACGCCGCCGAACCAAGGGCAAGGACGGGTGTCGTCATACCCTCTGGTGAGACGGGGGAGGGATGAGACCGCATCTTGGAGCAACATCATTTCGTGCCTCGGGGGGGTCGTTGAGCAAAGAAGGGGTAAGACGGTCAGAGGCGAGGCACAAATGTTCCAAGTGAAAGTCTCACAAGTAACGACATCGGAAACTGGCGTGTGGTCATCGGTTGATATCAGGGTGTAGGGACCAATGGCTTCGTGGCGTGTTTGGCAGTGACACCAAAATGATGCAGGAACCCGGTTCATCTGTGCAGTTGTCTGTTTCATGTACCCAAGCGTCTTGTTAGTAAGTAATGTGGCATTGTCGGTGATGGATCATGGCCAACAACTATTAGCTCTCCAAGACTCTTGGGGTTTCGTTTCGACTCAGCTCTGCTATGGAATTGTTCTGCCTTCTTTTTTCGGACTGTCAATCTCATTGAACATTCTGTGCTCACCCTCCACACCTATACATACTGCTTTTACTTCGTATTTGTGGCTCGCTGCACTCTATTCAATGGAAGCCAATGTAAGCCAATAATGGAATTACTGTCATTTCCTGATTCTTGAAGTCTTTAACATCACTAGGGTCGGGTGAGGGAGGATAAGAAAAGGTTTGGAAAAGGAAAAAAGTGTCTAAGCCACAAGAACTCAAACCCTCACCCGATTTTTTTATTGGACGGAACATGTCACCTCTGTCTTACCCGGCATCGGCGCCGAACAACGACAATGAAAGAGGCATGCCGAGCCTTCCATCTCATGACTGTTTCTGAACCGCACGTCGATCGAATGCATAGTCTTGACCGCAGAAATTGTTGAAGACGGCACAATATCCCTTGGTATCGTATCTTGAGTCGGCGTGAAGCACTGTGGTTACTTTTCAGTTGACTATGGCTGCATTGCTAGCTAAAGCTACCACACGCCATCGCGTTCGCGCCGCTGAGCCGTAATTGTCCATACTGAACGGCGTCTGCACTCTGGCTCCAGCCGATATCAAGAAGGAAACCCAACTAAACGACTGCCTTCATTGGAGTCAGCCAAGAGAGACATCATCAGTGACCGAAGAAACCATGCCGGATGTCGGACTCGGTCTGGGCCTGGGACGTCCAAACTCACCTCTGTTTACGTGCAGGACGCGTCGGGGCAGCAGTCTGAAAAGGCTCCTCGTCCAGGACATCTCACGTCAAATCCGACGCCCTGCTTGCAAGGGCCGTTTACGCCACCGTCAAAGTATTCCGATCCAGGTCTGGCACTGACGCAGTAGGCTGAGACGCTGGTTGCAAGCGCTGCGGCGACGAAAAGGAACCCGGAGAACCGCATACTGGCTGAGTGTTGGCAATGGTTGAAAGAATGGGTGATGTCCTGTGAGAGTAGATCTCTCTTGGGCACCAAGCTTTTGAGAAACAGCTCGAGAACGCAGAGGATGCGGGCAATGTTGCACAGGCTCTGTGATTACCTAATAGGTAGACTTTGGACGCTGAGGGAGAAAAGAGGTAGGAAAACTCCAGCGCAACTACACGAAGCGGCCTTCTGCCCTGCCTGCCCTCTGCCCTGCCTGCCCTCTGCCCTGCCTGCATTTTGCCCTCTCTCAAAATGTTTTGGCAGATTTTTCGTTGAAGCTCCAGAGCTTCGCAACTTCCACTCCAGTTGCTTCCGCTCCGGGATGAGTTCTAAGAGTTGGAATACCGATCGGGCCATCCATGGGAAAGTGGAGACGGCATCCAGATTAGGCCAATCCGGGCACGCAGATACACCTCCGGCCCGGGGGCGGATCCGCCCTGCCAGCCATGCCACGGTTTCCGTCGTCCGCTGCCCTTCAAGTTAGATCGTACCTTCTGCACCCAAGTCAATACGAATACTTTTGTACTCAGATGAACCGTTCGTTACCGCAGTGATCTGTGAAACCAAAACTAAGCTTATAGAGTAAGAGACCTGCTAGGGTCTGTACACCTAGGTGAACGTAGGTATCATGACTCAAATGAAGTCATCACGAGTCGGGCTGAAACACTGATGTGACCGGAATGCTCCGATGAAGTCCCGTACAGGCCTGGACAGATATGGGCCGTTCCGGACGGGCTGGGGCATCACGACATGTTGAATCTTGTTAATTTTGAAGATGATGTGCACCCGGGACTGGTCACTGGTACTCCGACTTATTGAGGCAGCCCAAAGACTTTTCCCAACGAACCAACAAAACGAGGCGTTTGTTGACTAAAGTTTCTTGCTATATCTAGAGGGATAGGACGAATTTGTTCTTCTTTTCCTTTTATTCTTGTGGTCGAAAATCAACGTAGCATTGGAGCCTGCGTTCATTGCATCACCCTGCGTAGCTCGATTGGAAGCAATTATCCTGGATTGGTTTGTTATTCGAATCATGTTAGTTGCTACCAGGCTTCAGCGTCAAGCGTTTTATGTCCATAGAAGCACTTATTATCAACTTCTTGCCTATTCATTGCAGTTAATCTAGTGAAACTGTTCTTTGTGAATTTCTTGCTAGTAGTACTCGTCTGTTCGAGTGCACACGTGACACAATGAACTCTCCGCACCGAAGAGACCTGTGCACTCTAACGTACGAGAATTCTCTAGTATTATTGTTACAAATTGTATTTAATCTGCCTACTAAAAGCAACTCGTGGCAAATAGGACGATGCGATATCATGTTTAGTAGCAAGCAAAACTCATCAAGGGAATTGGGAAACTTTTGCATGGCGATTGCGATACAGACACCAAATAGCACCTGCAGCCTAACTACCTCCACCTTATCTTCTCCAGAAAGAGAAAACGGAGTGCCTGTGCCTGTAGCACTCTCGCTGTTCATAAGGCAGGTCAAGATGCCATTTCAATAGTACAGCGTTCGCCAAGGGCTTAGCAGGTTAGGGTCAGGAGGGCAGACCTCGAGCTCCAGATCTCTCTGGCTTGACTTCTCGGAGCAGACGCAGACTTCTTTACGGGTAGGCCGGGCTTACTGGGATCTTACCAGGCCATTCTGGGCCAAAGTTTGGCGAGCTGAGTTCACTAGGATCTTGTGGTTACGCGCAAGATCTCAAGGTTAGGCTACAAGCGTAAGGCCTATTTGAGACTACACGTATACGTGTTGACTAATTGCCACGAGGGATACCAGGCGTTAATCACTGCCCCCAATCAACAACGTCGCTTTTGCGACAGTTATAAGCCTAGTTAGCTACAGCTATTATGCCACAATAGTCCAAGTGCCGCATTGCGCTGTACTGGGTATATTATAAACACTATAGGGTTAATTCCGATTTGGGTCATAGTCAGTATTACTTATGTGTCCCCTAGACGTCTTACTCCTTTAGAAGGCAGATAATACTACCTAGATCTTGGCGAGATGTACCAAGTTATAAGGTCTAAAGCGTAGTCACTCTCGCACTTTGACAAAGCGGTGTAAGACTGGGGGGGGAGGGGGTGACAAGGGATGTAAGGCGTCAATTAATACTGCTTGTAATTAGCCTAACGGCGTCATCTCTGCGACCCTAATTTAACATAGTTCAACCTGCTTCAGTAAATCTATGCTGATCCGGACAAGAACAAAACTGCAGGTCTTCTGGATAGTGGAGCTGCGAGAGCAATGACGTGCTGTTAGTAAACACGCCAGCACCGGCGTTTCCGAGATGATCGCGTCTTACAAACTGGCTTAGAACCTTGGCAAGGGACCATGCTAAGCCACATGAACGGGGTTGCTTCGAGCTCGGATCTTTTTCCTCACCTTCGTCTTTCTATTAGAGAGCCATTCGTATTGCTGTAATTTGACACATTTCCGTTGCAATCGATGTCGGTCTTGAAGAGGATGCAATGTAACAACAATAAACGTCAATTACAAGACTTTGGACGCTAAAGGGGAAAAGAGGTAGGAAAACTCCAGCGCGACTACCGGGAGCGAAGCGACTGCCCTCTGCCCTCTGCCTTCCTACCCTCTATTATTCATGGATCAACTACTAAGTAATCCGTAAAGGAGATTCACACGGCATCGCCTCTAGTTCAGTTGCTTCCGCCCCGGGATCAGTCTAATGTGGTCGGCGACTGCTCGGGCCAATTCAAAATCCATAATTCTTTGATCGCATTCTTTTCAAGACTAGAAGAAGAAATGAAAAGCAGATTAACCAAGCAAATATGACACGAATATCGAGCACATACTATAGAAAAGGCTAAAAGATTAGCAATGCAGAATAGGCGGTCACGGGACACCCGCAAAGGCAGAGCTATAAGTAAGCAGCCTAGGCATGCCAAGGCCAGAATCTCAACATCACAAGCACCAACCTAGCCACTACACATCAGAATAGTGAACATAATCCCAAACAATAAAAGTTTTACTATACCTAACTGACAAATCTATCCCTGTTGCTAATAGAAACAAAAGCTAGCCCATCCCTCCAGTCTCCAGATGCCTAGGGAGTTACTTTAATCATTTGAGTCCTTACTACGTAAAACGTTACCCCGTGGTGCTTTCCTTTGAAAACTGAGTTAGAAACCGAATATCTTGGCACTTTGGGCTCGGTAGTTTCGCATCTCACGCGAATGGCAAACAAATCAAAGTTCGCTCCAGCCTGCAGGACAAACCGCCGCCTGCGTTCAATGTCCGAGTATGTTATTTAAACAGACCGCTTCTGCCGTACCGAACATAATAAATTTCTCAACATTCTCCTCATCATTTCGATCAACATGGTCAACCTCTTCCGCCTCGGTTCCGGCGCGCTTTTCGCGCTGCTGTTCCTCCAGCTTGCTGCAGCTAAAGAGGAGAACACCCCCCCTACGCACTTCGATTGCGCCGAGGCTCACCCCGAGGATCCCTGGTTTGTGGCTCATAAATTTAGAAAGTTGTTGCCGACCGTTGAGTCACCTCACGTGTCTCAAGCCTTCGTTCCGGCCATGGATCTTCTCCTGCAGCGTCGTATGCCTGAGACCAAAGGCAAGAAGGACAAGGAGGACCAACCCCCTCCCGAGGAAGAACAGCAGGAACAACCGCAGGATCAACCGCAGGATCAACAAGAGCCTGGGGCCTATTGCACTTTTACCGCCCCCATCATCATCGGAGGGGAGAAATCGCTTCATTTCCGCAACACCGCCTCCTACAAACAATTCGTCTGCGTCGGCACGCTTAAGAAGAATGGTGGTAAGAAGAAATGTTATTGGTTGGATTCCGGCCATACCTGCTCGACGCCCACGGACACTCGATGGGTGGCATTCAGTGTAAGTGTGCTAAACCAAACGTCTGTTTCTCAGCGCTGACTGATTTGGCTGTACAGGCCGGCATTGCGCCTCAAAACTAGAGAACAGGATGTTGCGACCTGTTAGATGCAACAGGAGCAGAATGACAGAGGCCACGTCTTGCAGAGTGTTGGGCGACGAGAAGGCTGTGTATTGAATGTCGCCGAAATCTGCGCTTGCTCCTGATAGTATAATCCCTTATGTATCTTAGCTGCTGTGGCCCTGCTTAGCCTCTGCTACGATCTGTAGTTAATCATTTTAATTTGTGCTAGGTATGGCCCTCCTTCTTCTAGGCGTTTGTCTCAGAAGCCCTTGTGAGGCTATTCCTAGATTTTGATGATATAACCAACCCCTGTAAGCTTGATTAAATCTCTATCCTTCCAGAGTTCAGGGAACCGTACAGGGGGGCGGCCGGCCCGTGGTCGGGAACGTACCACACGGCGATGGAGGGCAGTTTCAGAGTCTCTCCTTCATCATCGGGTGGCCGGGCCATGTCCCGCGGGTCGTCACACACAACGGGATCCTCCACGTCATGGGCCTCTTCACGGCCATTCTCTCCACGGCCGATATCGTGGTGCCGCCGGACCGGCCCATCGACGGGGTGGACCAGACGGGATTATTCCCGAGGCCGTCCAATCGGGGGCACGGCGTCGCCTCGGCAGGGCTTCCCATTCTATGTACCTCAAGGACGAGCTACGCGCCATCAAGTGGAGAGACTGGAAGCGCCATCTCGTCTGGGAGCCGAAGGCCAACGAGTCGAGTGGGAGGCTGGAGTCGCTACACCTGTTCAAAGTGGTCAGGGACCCCGAGGAGAAGGTGGAAATCCTTGCGTAATATAACACGTGGGTCCTGCAGACCATTGTCGAAAGAGCCTCAAGGCGATCCCGCGCCGCCTGGTCCGCCGAAGAAGATTTAGAATAGACTAAATGAGGATCAAACGTGACATTTGGATTTCGTCGCTGCATCTTGATGCCCAACATGCCTTGGTTCCCGAAAACCACACTTCCAGACTGAATTCCTGAGACTGTCTGTGCCAGACTCCCAAGTTCCCCAGCACAAGACACCGTACGATGTCTATGAGGCAAGTCGATGCCGGCCAGCATCGACGGATCGTACGCCAGAGAAGACCTCCTGGGTCCGTTTCGTGTCGCCGTTGCCGCCGCTAGCCCTCGGTCCTGAACACGGGGAGCGCGGGATCGGTCCTGTTCAGCAGCAGGACTGCCGTGACGAAGACGGTGTATGTGCGGAACCTCGACAGGGTCGCCCCGGCAGTGTCGTTGGCGTTGGTGTCCTGAGGGGTCGGGCCGTCGTCGTCGTCGTCGTCGTCGTCGTCGTCGTCGTCGTCGTCGTCGTGATGACCATAAAGCGCGGCCGCGGGCGAGGAAATTGTCTTTGGACGGCAGGATAGGCGATAAGAGCTCGCAGTTTCCGAAGGATCGTCGGCACAGATGCATTGTCTTTTGAGGAAACTGAGTTATCGGGTAAATCGCGCATCTGGCGGTCCCAGCCAATCACCTTGCTTCATTGCATCCCGCAATAGCTTCGGTTTTGAGCCATCATACGACAACTCTTGACGGGTATACTAAGTTGTTCAAATCGAAGAGTTATGAGAATTTCTCACACGATCGACAACGCAAAGTTATTGTTCCGATGTCAGTTGAGAATTATTGTATGTAAACTGAAGACGATCCCCCTGCCCTGAAAAGATCCGGTACTCCGTGCGTCACAGCGCCGCGCTCCATCATTCTCTCCAGATGCAACTTTTCCAAATGCACGAAAGAAACCAGTGGGGTGATGAAAAGAAACACAATCTCAAGAGAAGCTCCCGTGCCCCTGGAGAAAAAAAAAAACCTCAGTTGATGCCCAGCATGGACGACTTCCGCCGCTCCGGCCGCTCCTCGAGCTGCCTGCGGTACGCGTCGAGCTCCATGGTCGCCCACACGAGCGCGATCTTGCCCTTGTCGAAGCGGTACATGCAGTGCTCGTGGAACCTGACGGGCTTGCCGTTGGGCCGCGCGCCGGCGAACTCGGCCACCGGCGTGCCGGTGATCTGCAGCCGCGCCGCGACCTGCTGGGTCTCGTCGTCGACCAGCAGCTCCTGGATCTCGAAGCGCAGGCCCGAGATGGCGTCCCGGCTGCCCTCGACGCCGCGCCGGAACTCGTCGAGCGGCATGAGGCGGCCGTTGTGGCGCACCTCGCGCCGGCAGCAGCGCGGGAACTCGGCGACCGTGGTGCTGTGGTTGACGCTCGCGATGTACCGGCGGTACATGGCGGCCAGGTCGACGGGCTCCCGCGGGGTGCTGCGGGTGAGGAAGCGCGGCGTGACGGCGGCCTCGGGGGTCTGCAGGCGGATGCCGTCGTTGTCCTGCAGCGTGAGCATGCGGGCGATCTTGCCCCGGGCGTCGAACCAGACGAAGCACTGCTCGTCGAACTCGTACGTCGTGCCGGGCTTGTCGACGAACATCATGGCGTCGGCGGCGAGGGTGACGCGGTTGACGTAGCGCACGGCGACGGCGCGGGCCTTCTTGTCGACGAGTAGGGTGTCGATCTTGATGCGGAAGCTGGCGAGGGACTCGACGCGCGAGCGCAGGCGGTCGACGTGCTCCTCGCGGGTCTGGGTGCGGTTGTTGCGCTCGAGGGTGTCGGCGAGGTGGTTGCCGATGACGTCGAACCGGCGGTTGTTGAGGCAGTCGAGGTACTCGCGCAGGCGGGCGCCAATGTCGACCTGGATCCCCTTGCCGTCGCCGTTCCACCGCTTCGAGGACGGGCTCCTGCTCTTGCGTCGCGGCTCGCTGGCGGTGGCGGTGGCGGTGGCGGTGGCGTGGGTATCATGAGATTTGAGCTCCTGGGCGAGGCCGGGGAACTCGGAGGCCTTGTGATTGGGGGACTCGGGTGGCGGCGTGAGCATGCTCTCGTGGGAGAAGCATGGCGCCTCGTATTCCTCCATGGTCACCGTGGACATCTTCATGGTACCTTGCGGCGTGGTTGTGAGAGCGGTTTGGTATGCGTGACAATCGACTGTGACGAGAGCATGTGTTTCCGGGGTGCGAGATGTGCAAACTGCGCAATGAGAGATGGAAAACCCCAATGGTGATGAGAGCGAGATTTTGAGATTACTGGGAGTTGAAACGAGAGCTTGCCGCGGCGGCGCGGAATGTCTTTATACAAGAGCTCCGAGTGACGACATGCATAGCTAGCTTCTGCTTGTTGGTCATCGGGCGCAGATCGCAGATCGGCTTTTGATACAAGGGGAATGCGGATTACTTCAACATGGTTGCACCGGGGGGAGGGGAAATAGGTGAACGGAGCCAAAATGTCCGGATACATAGATACATACCTACCTAGATACCTAGTTGCCCAAGTGGCAAGGCGTGACGTAACAGGGAACACCCTAAGATTAGTGAAATGTGTTGATTAAACATTCAGCGGGTCGGAAGATAAATCTCCCGAGTCATGGAACCCTTCAAGGGTTTGGTCGGAGAAGCAGGGCGATGCCGAATCTCTTTGCAAATGACCCCGCACCACTTGTCCCACCTCGTGACAGTTGGTGCATCAATGTTTTGCAGTTGAGGAAAGCTTTCACGACCCAAGAGCTCTTTTCAATGTTGCCTTATTCCTCTTCGCCTTAGTCACGACTGCTTAATTGGTTCGTATGTCCGAGTCAGGCTCAAATAGGAGCCAAGCGTCGGTGCCCAACCACTTAGAAAAGCTGACGAGACCAATTTAAGAGTACTCTAGGCTTCCGTACCGACCGTCATCATATCATCCACAAACTACGCCGTTAAGCAGCAAATCACTAGTCAAGCCATAAGAGCGCGCTTTCACTTACGGTATTGCTTTGGTGATGCCCGAGGTAGGTCTTCCACGCGATCAATTTTGTCTAGATGATGTACTAATCAAGCGAGGGGATAGGTCGACCATACGAACGACGGATACGAGTACATTACATATAAAGTCTTCACGGCAACGGTTGCCGCATTCACCCTGCATTGGAAAGGCAGCGAGAAAGGCAGCATTCGCAAAGGGCATGGAGTTGTCGCGCAGCTAGATGCCAAAGCAGATGGGGAAACGGTTGTTGCTATCGGCGAGTCTGTGATAGTGGACGAAATGTGGTGTAAGAAGTAATTAAGGAAACCTGAAGATTGGTTTGCTCAAGGGAACATCTTCTTCACAAGCTCCATCCCACTCGCAAACCCAATTTTCATATCTACCACGATGTCTTCGCCGTTCTCATGGAGAGAAAAGCTCAGACACTCCCCGGTCGTCGCTTGGGCCTGACTGCTTAGCAATGCTCCAAAAAGCCAGTCGCTTACCATGTCTCCAAGGCCGTCGAAACTTTCCGAAAAAGCATCTTCAAGCGCCTTCCCTGTAGAGGAGCTCAAAGTAACAAACAGCTTGAAGTCTTCCCCAACGCCACCCGCGAAATGCAGCTCAACAGCTTCCGTCAATAGGCTCAAGTTGTTCTGAGCAATTTCGCGCTTTCTTTCACAACAACCCTTGAACCCCATACACAGATAGGTGCCGAGAAACGACCGCACTTCTGATACCACCGCCGCCTCAGCTCTCAAAGCTGAGCCATCTTGTTCGCGTTTTCTTTTGTGTCCCCTGTCGCCTGGCTGCACATTAAACGCAGCAAGTTGTCCTGCGCAACGGGAGAGCCATTCTTTTCGATCATTAACATCAATTAGATCACAGTTCGCAAAATGGAAAGTCGCCTCTTTTGACAGACTACAGGTTAGTCTTCTGGTAGTGCTAAGGAAGTAGAGGAAGGGGGAAAGGTGAGGAAAGGTAGTAAGAAGAAGACCCACCCAGCAGGGCCAGTGAGCGATCCTTAGATTTGGTTTGAGCTCGCCAAAATGCCGGCCAGACTTTTCGTATATCTTGCAAATGGCCCACAGCAAGCCGAGCAAGTCCTTGAACATCAAGATTGGAGTTCGACTTTTTCAGGCGTTCAAAGTCATTCTTTCCAACAAGTACCCCAAGAGCGACGCATTCCTCGAAGGACAACTGCTGAAACATATCTCGGCGCCTCTGCATAACATAGCGGCACATTGGCTCGGGGCGATCCCCCCTGTGAAACGCGATATTGTAACTAAAAGCCGCGTTTCCTGCGGAGGCTGGAAGTGAGGATGTACTATCTGTAGCCATATCACATACAACGTTGCAGACCTAACTCCCCATCGAAGATTGAGACTTGAGGACACAGAAAACTGAGGACGTAGAAGGTTGAGGACGCAGAAAACTGAGAAGAGAACGGGGACAAGAGATAAGGCAATGCACGGGAGTATTATTGGTGACGAATTCCGTCCAACCAGTGCACCTAACATTCCAAGCTGGCTATGGCCTATTTTAAGGACGTAGGGAATTGAGGACGCGGAAAACCGAGGACGCGGAAAACTGAGGACGCGGGAAACTGAGGACGCAGAAATCTGAGGACACAAAAAATTGAGGACACAAAAATTGAAGACGCGCATGGTTCTTAGGTATTCAACAGCCCCAGAATTGCACCCTGTCTTCAACATCAGCCTCCTCGCCACTGCAGATGCTGGAGTCGATACCATGGTCTTAAACGGTCGCCGAATAGGCCAACATGCGGACTTTCGGCCAAATTCAAACCCAACATGTCATCTGATTCCTGACATCCCTATCTCATGCCTTCATCGATCTTTCTGAGCTGTACCTTTGACTCAGTCTCTCCTATCCCTGAAAAGTCGTCGCGGTTGTCAGTGTTGAAGGTGGCCGCACAGCCGGCCTTCTCAAGACATATGGATGCAAATCAATCCTTTATGCTGCAAAACCACCAAGTCAACTCGGCCTCGATTCACCCATCTCTTAGTGAGCATCCAGTCTGAGTAATCCCTATTAAATAATACACACTTTCGATCGTTTTCACCGGTGTGGCCGCCTTAAGGCCCCATCCTTCACCATGCATGCGCTCCATAGACGGGGATATCGACCCTTGAACTTGGATGAAATATGAATCAATATCCTGCATGTGCTCCTGACGTGTTCCTGACGTTCTGATGGTCCGTAGAAGATCAGCGACAACACAATTTTATCCGTCACTATGCCGGAAAGAGTTGTTTACCGATTATTGGCGTGGATCTGGTAATATGGCCAAACCGACATCGAAGATTGTTGTATATGCCGGAGTCAGTGCCAGCACCCTAGTGGATGCATGTTAGACCAAATGTCGATGGCATATGCAAACCATCAAAATGACCTTTACCTGAGAGTGTCTGCAGATTATTAACTTCTCTATGTCCAAGCCTCGCCTCCGCCTCTTGACTGCCAAGCAAGCTTTGGAGCACATTAAGGAAAAAGATTTGGGCCTTTGCTCGGTTGGGTTGGGAGGCAGCCAAGCCACTGCATTAATCCTGGTTGTGCTCTAGACGAATCTTTGATCGGTTGGAAGGTCGTCGGCCGCAGGATTGGCCAATGTACGGATGACTGGGGGGAATGATGGAGAGTACAGGTAAGAGTTTGCTGCGTTCGAGGAGTGGCAGGTCAATATGTGCAACGAGATGTATGATATAAAATGCCCTCTTTCACCTCACCACTTTCATCGTCTTTCCACAACCCACCTCGAAACTTGTTCATAAAGTCAACAATTGTGTCCCCTACCAATTCCTCTCATCCAGTCAGGCGGAGTAGCCAAATACAGTATGTTCAAGCGTGAGGCATGCCACCTTGTCCGCTAATCCCTTACTTCAGGAATCTCGAGATATCGATTGCTTTGTTATCGTCCGCAATGCCTGAGAATCTGCCCCCGCCTACACAAGATGAGACTACATCTACAGATGCGGTAGCTACGAAAAAGAAAGGAGTCAGAGGTTGAAAGATTACTGGAAATATAGTAAGTCTAATCGTTAGGAGGTTTGCCTCGAGCTAACAATCATCCAGACACTCCGCTTCATACACTCTCCTTTCGGGGGTATTATTCTCAGCACAACGTAGGCGATCGGGCACGAGGGGGGATGGATCTCAGTGTAATAGTGTAATATGAAGCCCAGTCATTTGTTCCTGATGCCGTGGCTGTGCGCTCACCCCAACGAGCCTGAATGTTTGATTTCATGCGCATTTTGCTAGTTCTCTCCCATATACCGTCGTTTGTAGAGCCATTTGCTATCGCCAAGGGCAGTACATTGGTGAGATGATGGCATTTGCCATTTCAAAGGCGCTATCCGGATTGACGTCAAGGTTGGATTGCCGATTGCGTCGATGAACGAACCCCGGAGAGCCATTCCTATCTGTGGGATATGCCCGAAGACGCTCCGTGGGTTATTGGTGAGACAGACTACGGGAACGTATCGTTGCCAAAGTTTTTTTTTTGGTTAAAAGACAGCCCCAAAAAATGACACAGGGCTTCCTCCGAGCTGGAGAGCGACAAAGATGTCAGACCCGGATACCCTTGCAGGCAGAGTTGCAGACCATCCACTTGTGAGCCAGAAGTGCTTCGTCGGCTGTTCAAGAGAATTAACAGATAAACTCTTTCGAGAAAGCAATATAAAGACTCGTCATACGAGAGATATTGAAACGCAGCCTATTGAATTTGAGATTGATGCCGAACTTGGCAACGCGAGGGTGACAGAGGTGCTCTGAAGTTGAGGCTTGCCGGGAGTCTGATGAGGTGGCCCGTGCGAGCTTAGAGAAACAGCCGACCCGAAGTCACCTGACCTACGTACCCCCCCACTTATAATGCGCCGCAAAGTGCGGTTGAACCCCTCTTCTGCGAGGACGTAGGACGTCAAGCTCACATTGACAAACATACAACCTTTTGACCCTTACATCTGCGATGCCTCGAGTTTCCCCGCCTCTATCGCTGAAAGTGGACGGCTGCTATGAGATGCTCAAGCTCCCTTTAGATCTTGCAATAGAAGCTGGAAACAACCTAACCGGAGAACGTGAGCTGTCGCGAAGGACAGATGCAAACGGTGTTGAGGCTGGAGCGCGTGGATTGGCTTATGACTGGCGGGCGGTTCATGAAGCTGTGTGGGACTTTATCTAGAATGAAGATATATATTAACAACAATGGCATGCTAACGTGTGTAGCTGACCTTTTCAGAGGACAAAAATAAAGGGAACAGTTGAGGTTGTGGACCTAGGCCTTACCCTAGGTGTCTTGAGGCTTGATAAGAGATCTTCACTTTTATCCTGTGAGGACTGAAAAAGCGCTATCATACCAATTAGCAAGAGAGAGACTGAGGTTAATATTTTTGCAAGGGAAACAGTGTTTGTGAACTTGCTATGGTGTCCTAGTTAGTACTATCTACTAGAACCAGGGGCTGCTATCTACTCAGACACAGACAACATTACCTGCTAAGTAATTACAGCTACGCGAGATCTAAGTTAAGCAGTGCTAACCCTTAAAGCTTCGCCTCACACTTACTATTTCATCCGTGATCGTGTTGCTAATATCCCCCCCAAAACCTGTTCCACCGCCAGTCGCTATCCCAATTAAATGGCAAGGTGACTCGCCAACTCCAACAGCCACTAGAATAGCCACCAGAATATTTCCGTCAAAGCTAAACAAGGTCTGGTTGTTAACAGGGAAGTCTATACTAAGGAGCATCCTATTAGATAGCTCACTGAGAGCTCCAAAGTCTGAGGGGAACGTTTCAAAAGGTGCCTAAACAGCATCAAATGCTCCCAGCTCGTCCCCCTCAGCGCTTAACCGTGACCAATCCTCTCCCAAGTGAACGGTGGCCGCGCCTCTCTAATCAATCTCATTGCTGCATCCCATCCACACCAGCACACTTGTATGGCCAAACACGCCAATGCCGCCAGTCTCATCCGTCGGCGCATTTCCCACGCCCGTGATGCAGACGAGGTCCTCAAGTGCAGGCCCGCGGCCTAACACAGGCGGCGTATGATCGTCTACCAGTACAGAGTTGCCGAGGTGCCCTGCAAGCGTGGTGTAGTCTGGCAAAGTGGACGTGCGCCTACCAACGACTGCCGCCCGTTTCCGTTTGGGCATTTGTTCATTGTGTAGAGTGTGTTTGTGGCTTGCAGTTCCACTAGGCGCTGCTTTTTCTCGTTCATCGAATCCTTCTGTATCGGGTCTTCTATCTAGGTATAGACATAAAAATACCCAACCCATAGGGACCCACAGGTACCTAAAGATTTAGGTTAGGTTATTTTCTAACCTATAGGTATAGGTATCTAGGTTTTAGGTTGTATAGGTTTAAAAAAATTTAGGTATAGGTTTAATAATTCCCTATACCTACATACTAAGGCTAGTATAGGTTTTTTAGGTTAGGAAAATTCTTATCATAAAAGTACACTAGGTATAATATTTTAGATAAAAAGATTAGATAGTTAATTTTAGATAAGACTTTTAGTACTCTCTATCTACTACTACCCTATAACTATAGTATTAGAATACTTCTTAAGTAGTATAAGTAGAATATAGACTATAAGTAAAACTATATTCTTTAAATATCTTATTAGTATCTATAGATATAGTAATAA
>PJEX01000602.1:0-19332 GCA_005350895.1 Colletotrichum tanaceti | reverse complement strand
GGGGGGATCAAGGCCTTCAAGACAGGAAGAGACTATTGTTGAGCTAGCGAAGGAGGGAGGGAGAGAGGGGGGTGGTGTTGAGAGAAAGGCGAGGGAAAAAAGGGAACCCGATCGATGCTAGCAGAGGCCGCGACAAGACATTGTCTGTCACTTGTCGACTTTTTTTTCACTCTTTCTTTCTTCCTCTCAGCAATAGGGGAGTGCCGCCCTTGATCGATGCTGCAGTTGGTTTTCCCTGCTTTCGTAGACTTCTTTCCTCGGGCTCCGAGAGAGAGAAGTGAGAATGTGGGCACAAGTATGTATTGTTACACCAACCCGGACAAGGAGGAAGAGATGCAGGCAGGCGCAAGCAGGATACGAAATGGAATAGCACGATGAGGAAGGGGGAGGAGGATGAGTCGGAGGAGGATCACTTGGAGAAGGTCAGAAGGGGGCACGTCCCGGCTCCCGAGGCCCATATCGTGGTGGACAAGGGAGGGAAAACACTGGCGCCCGTCCGCCGCCACCCACCGACCATCGCCCTCGCGGCGTGCAGGACGTGTGCATAGGTACACACGGTACGTGGATGGCACGGACTCCCTCTCGTCAGTCGTCAGTCGTCAGTCGTCAGTGGCACTCACGGATGGATCGGAGATTGAAGGCTCAGGTACGGATAGAGGGGTACTCAGTCTCTCAGCAGGCAGCATGCGCAGATGCATGTAGCTCCTTACGGCGGGGGCATGGGTAGCGGAAGCTGCGATAAGCCCGGACTCAGGCACGGATGCGCGCTGTACTGCTGCAGCTGGTCCAACTCACCCCCTAATGCGAGGGGTCCGCGGCGCCCGTAGCGGCCGCCTGACCGCAAGAAAGGCTGTCCCGTCCTGGTTTGATGCAGATGCAACTTGCTTGACTGGAAGATGGACAGAGAATGACGTCGACGAATGCTTTGGGTGGTTGAAAGTCATCGATGGTTTGTTTCTTCCAGACAAGACTGCGACCGACCATCAAGCTTCGGGACTGGAGAGGTTGATATGTGTAGATGAGAGAGAGAGAGAGAGAGAGAGAGAGAGAGAGAGAGAAAAGTATGGCTGCCAAACGGATGCCGACATTTGAGGTGAGCGGGGTAGTTGGTGTGCGAATGTACGACACACTCGGTCGCCTGGTCGCTCAAGAGGTCAAGGTTCGGACAGACACACCTTGTCTCGGAGTGACTGAGGCCGGAACGGTAGGCCGACAATGCAACATGTCTGTTCGAAATGGTGGTTTGCTTGCGGGTTCCGTTTCACCAATCCAGGCCCAGTTCCTGTTCCTGCCCGGCTGTTCCTGTCGGTAGTACGGATACTCCGTAGGTAGGTAGGTAGTTACTAAGGCCGTCCAACAAATGGGCCAGCTATACCTATTCGGCCATCTGCCCGCAGATGGGCGCTGCCGTCAGTCAATCTGCCTGTCTGCCTGTCTGTCAGCGCGGTTACAGTCATGGTGTCTTGGTTTTCAGGCAAAGAATTGATCGGATTGCATTGCGAGAGAGTCGAGGAAGAAGTCTGGGGCGAGTCTGTCCTTTGGATGACCGGCGAAAACAACCAGACAATCATGCCCTCAGTCTAAGCGCCGCTTCGCATAGCGTGGGACGCAAAGCGACCGCATGGAGGGGAGGCGCTGGGTAGTGGTCCATCGGACGAACGAGCAACAGTCGGCAATGCCTTTGTCGTCTGTTGAAAGGAGTACGCGGGGGAGTGAGATAATGCAATGTCATGTCGTTTGGGAGAGAAGTAGGCTGGTAGGAAGAGGGAAGGAGGAGGAGGGAAGATGGCGTTCCTGGGAAGGAAGGAGGAGACGGGTAGCGGACGGCAGAGGCGCGCAGTTAGGTAGTTAGTTAGTTGCCTGACAAGTGACTACCTACCTAACCTACCTACCTACCTAAGGTAGGTAAGGTAATCCTGATCCCCATCTCTCTTTCCTCAGCGGAGATTCCCTAACTGGCGACCGCCAAGGCCACTTCTTGACCAATCAGCTCACCTCGTGCCGTCTCAATCAGGCAATAATTGACCAATCAGCCGTGGGCCGCAACGGCTGCTCTCTTTCGGCAAGAGCATAAATGGGCACGTACCCTGGTGCTCTGCTCTAGATACCTAGGTACGTATTATCGGGGGCACAGCTCAGGACGCCGGCGGGCACTCACTTACTCATAATCTCTCTCTCTCTCTCGGTCTTCATGAACCTTTTTGACTCACAACTCATAGTTCCTCAGTGACTCGATTCGAACCCGTCCTTCCTGATTATCCCGGCCAATTGACCCCGTTTTCGAGATATCTCCTACAGCAAATCTTACACAAACACACCCAAAAGAAAAGGCACACCTCTCCCTTCGTGGAAGATAAGACACCCCCCGCCATGGCCTCTCAACCTCCGGTCGCGGGGTCTGACGCCACCGCCGCCGCCGCCGCCGCCCTCCCGCTCATCGATATCAAGCCCCTCCTCAAGAAGCTCTGGCCCGTCCCGGACGCCGGCCTCAATGTGACCCCGGACGAGATCGCCGAGGCCATCTCCCACTTCTTCACCCATCAGGTCTCCGATGCCCAGGCCGCCTCCCTCCTCATCGCCCTGCACTTCACCAACCTCGACCGCCGCGCCGATGTCATGGCCCACTCCGCTCACGTCATGCGCCGCGCCGCCGCAAAGGTCGACTTCGACGACCTCGCCCGCGTCGTCGACCGCAAGGCCCTGGCCGCTGGCCGCTACGCCGGCGGCCTCTGCGACATCGTCGGCACCGGTGGCGACGCCCACAACACCTTCAACATCAGCACCACCGCCAGCATCCTCGCCAGCTCCCTGCTGCTCGTAGCCAAGCACGGGAACCGCGCGAGCACCTCAAAGTCCGGCTCCGCAGACCTTGTCAACAACATGCAGCCCCGGCCCCCAGTCCTCATGGCCGTCTCCCCTGCCACCCTGTCCCGCGTCTACTCCGCCACCAACTACGGCTTCCTCTTCGCCCCCGTCTTCCACCCGGGCATGCGCTACGTCGCTCCCATTCGCAAGGAGCTGCCCTGGCGGACAATCTTCAACCTTCTCGGCCCGCTGGCGAACCCCGTCGAGGACATTCTCGAGGCCCGCGTCATCGGCGTCGCAAGGAAGGAGCTCGGCCCCGTCTTCCTCGAGGCCCTCAAGATCGGCGGCTCCAAGAAGGCCATGATCATTTGCGGCGAGGAGGAGCTGGACGAGGTCAGCTGCGCGGGGCCCACGCTCGTATGGAGGCTGGCCGAGACAGCCCCGGGCGGGGAGATTGTGACGGATCACTTCAGGGTGCAGCCGAGCGACTTCGGCCTGGGCACCCACCCCCTGAACACCGTGTCTCCGGGCAAGGAGCCCGCCGAGAACGCCGAGATCCTGAGGAGAATATTGGAGGGCGAGATGGCCGACAACGACCCCATTCTTGAGTTCGTCCTCATGAACACGGCGACGCTGTTCGTGGCCTCGGGCATCTGCGAGGCGGAGACGAGCAACATGGGCCCTGGCGACGACGGCCGCGTCATCACCGAAAGGGGACCCGGCGGGGGACGATGGAAGGAGGGCGTGCGGAGGGCGCGCTGGGCCGTCAAGAGCGGCGAGGCCTGGAAGCAGTGGAAGGCGTTCGTCGACGTTACAAACAGTTTCGACCAGTAAATAAGAAAAATGATGAATGTGTAATTTGAGAGGGGGGGCAAGCGGAGGTAGGTACGCAAGTACGGTACGAGAAAGGGGCGGTTCGCTGGGAGATTTTGGATGCATAAAATGTATATCACGGCCATCGGGTGCGGGTGCAACCTTACAAAAAGAAACAGAAGAAACGGGCCGTTAACGTGTGCAGCAGCTCCAACGGAATCTGGAGTCTCATGAAAAGCTTTTAGTAGCCCTCTTCTATCAGAACTTTTTTTGATACCTATATCCTCGTCCGGCCAGATGCCATTCGATAGATAGCACAGGCCAAAGCCCAACCTCCCCCCCCTCCACAGCTTTGGCTTCCCTCCCTCCCCCCTAATGAGAGGGGGCCGGTGAGAATACCTGCTCATGTCCGAATGTGGGAACGGTCCAATTGCCTGGGTATTTGGACTCGAAAAACTTGGAAAATCTAAACTCGGCTCAGCTCAGACCCGCTTGAGCCGGCTCACGATCCTCCGGAATGGTGACAAAGACGGTGCGTCCCTTGGTTCCTAGACGAAGATGGTCACCTCGGGCCATCGATCATGCGCCGCCTTCTTGAGCGTCTCGGCCTCACTGCTTCTCCATGACTTGAGGATGTCGTACACTTCGGCCGCGAGCTCGAACGTGGCCTCGGGCGCCTTGACGACATTGGCGAGGTCCCTCTCCGTCTTGGATCGGTCCTCACCTAGAACCCTCCGGGTCTTGAGCGCCGCAACAACGTGAGAGGGCGTGGACTTGTTGTTCGACAGAAACTCCTCGTTGTACTTCTTCAGGTCGTCGGCAGGGGGGGTGAACTCAGACTTGATGAGTTCTTGCACCTTCGCCGGCAGGCTCTCGAGGGCCGGGCGGACGACGTGGGCGAACTCGACGACACGCTCGTGGACTCCGGGGTGAGACTCGTCTAGTTCGCGCGCAGCGTTGAGGCAACGCAGGGCAAGAACATACTTCTCTGTTATTCAATTAGCGCTGATGAGAGAGAGGATGGGTTATTCAAGAGAGAGCTTACTCCGGCGCAGGTAGACGTCGAAGCCGGCAAACTGTGCCTGGATGTTCTTGGGGCTGAACTGCAGCAGAGGGGTAACAAAACGCATGGCGGCACCGAGAGGCTCGGCATCCAACAGCTTGTGGCCGAGCGGGTCGTCGTCCTTCTTCTTTGGCTCTTCGGTGGCCTTGCCCTTGTTTGGGTCCTGCTTTGCTGCGCGGTCGGCGGCCTCCCGCTCGAGACGCTGCTGCTCCTTTTTGGCCTTCTTGGCGGCCTTCTTCCTCTCGGAAGCGTCATCGCCGTTAGCATCGCCGTTGACGCCGTTCGCCGAGGGGCGGTCGGCACGCTTGAGGTAAATGGCAACGGCGTCCAACGCGGCTCTCGAGTAAAAGGGGTGGTCGCGAAGGTGGTCCTCCCACCGGACCATATCGACGTAGGCACGAATTTGACCCTTTCTAAGAGAGAAGCTGTGGAAGTCGAATTGGTCTTCTTGCCAGACGTCAAAGATGCTGTGGATGGTGTGGAATCGTTTGAGGGCCAAGGCGTCGTCGCCCTGTCTGGCGCACGCCTCACCCTCCTCAGTCAGGTACCAGACGCACTGCATGTCGAGGAGGTCCGCAAGAGGGCCGCCGACGGTGTCTGCCCTGGTGAAGAGACCGACCGTCTTCAACGCCTTGTCGTTCTCGTTGTTACGCAGCTGGTACTTGGCAGCCTTAGTGTTGATGTAACGGTCTCGGGTGTCCAGAGTGCGGGCCTTATCCATGGTCTCGGAAGCCTTTTGGAGGTTGCCTTGGTGCTTCCATATCCTGGCCTTGGTCATGGCGAAGTCAACACTGTCGGGGACCTTCTCGATGGCCTTATCGACGTACTCGTGAGCCTTGGCCAGGTCGCGACTCAGGTGGTAGTTGTAGTGTTGAGCAAGGAAGTAGAGGGCAGCGGCCTCGCCCTTTGAGCGGTCGCCGTTGGTCGCTTCCGAGGAGGCCTGGGACTTCAGGTACTCCTGAGCCAGCGCCTCCAAAGTCTCCTTCTTTGATGAGTCGGAGTAGAGATGCTTCAGGTTGGCGAATGTTGAAGGGACGCCCTTATTGAACATGAGCGTCAGGTACTCCTGGGCCGCAGTGCGGAAAGCATCGCCTGCATGGGTTAGTGACTGTGCGTGGTCGAGCCACAAAGAGACTCACCAGACAGGAAGTTCAGGGGCAGACGGCGAGGTGCATCTGAACGGGGGAACTTCTTGGCATATGTGTCATAGATCGGCTTTCTGGCATCCTGGTCACTTTCGGCAAAGCCATGGGCGCTCTCCAGGCCCTCGAAGTAGGCAGGACGATCGGCGTTGCGGTCGACAAGGGCCTCCCACGCAGCAATGGCTTCCTCCTTCTTGCCCAGCTTAACCAAATACTTAGCGCGCAGCTCCAAAAATTCGAGTCTGTCGAGGCTGTGCTTAGCAGCGGACTCGAGGTGCTCGAGAGCTCTTTGGTAGTCGCCCTGCTCTGCGATGATGGTGTTCTTGTACATGACGGCTTCGGAGTTCTCGTAGTCGGCCCGGGAAGGCGTGGACTTCAGCGTGCCCTCGTAGGTGGTCAGGACGTTCTCGGCAGCGGAAAGGTCGCCGGCGAGGTGGTGGGCGATGGCCAGCGCTGTCCAGTTCTGGCGCAGCTGGGAACGCGCCTGCAGCATGGCAGTACGGCTTTGGATGTATCCGGCATAATCGCGCATCTGGACCTGGAGGATGGCCAAGTCCCGCTGAATCTGGGTCGACTCGGGCTCGAGCTTCAGCGCAAACTTGTAAGCCTTGATGGCCTCCTCGAAGTTCTTGTTGGCGCGGTACAGCAGGCCGTAGACGTGCCAGCAGATGTGCGACTTCATATCCACCGTCAGCGCCTCCTTGCCGAGCGCGAAGGCTTCCTCGGTCTTTCCCTGCGCATTCATAATGAGAGCCTTCATGGCCATCGTATCGCCATGCTTGGGGTTCTTCTTCAGAATCAGGTCGGCCGACTTGAGGCCGCGCTTGTACTGCTTGTCTTCATAGGCGCGGATGACGGCTCGAAAGAGCGAAGACTCTTTCGAATTGAGGGGCTGCGGCATCGGGTCGGTGTTGGGCCGGAGATCGAGTCGCCAGCGCTAGTATATAGAGAAGTACGGCTTGTCGACAAGAGCAGATTGGGTGAGACGGCCGAGGTGCAAAACTCTCTCGGAAGGGTGATTCGCTGCGCGTTATTGCCTGGAGGGGTCCTTAATGAGGGGTGCCAAGCAGTCGTGTGAGGGAACGGACGCCCAAGGCGGAGGGGGAAAGGATAAAGATGGAGGGGCGCGATGCAAAGAGCAGAGGTCGGTTGTGTCGGGGACCGAGTCTCGTGTCTTATCGAGGGGAGAGGTGTGGTGTGATAAAGATGGTGAGTGCGATGTCGAGATGTGCGAGTCCACAATCGGAATTGGAGCTGCAGTGTTCACGGCGGAAGTTGGAGAAACTGGTGCTTTCGGCCATAGAGATGTTCCAAGGCTGTTATGGCGGCACGGCGGGCTGTTGGTGGGGGCAAACCAGTGCAAGCCCCACTCCAGGCGCTGAGGAGCCGTTTTCCAAGGTGGTCGTTTTGGGGGGGGGGGGGTCATGCTTAGCTAATTTCCTTAGCTAAGAAAACCAACCAGCCTACGGTAGCTGGGTACCTAGGTACTAGGTTTGTATGTAGGTACCTACCAACACACAGCCGGTCCCGTGGTGATACCATGAGAGGCATCGGTTCGCCACAAGTTGTAGTGGAAATGACTCCTTGACACTTCTCTTAGCGTCTGTCATTATCCATCTGGCGTCATATTACAATGTTGTTGATACAGGATATACAGATTGTATGGAGATTTGACGTCCGCCCTACAAGTGCGCCGTCCTGGGGCTTCATCGGCCATCCCCCTTCACGCCCGTCCTTTGTCGCCAACCTTCTAGAGCTTCCTCCCATGTGTCCGCAGACTCGCCGCATCTCTGCTTGACCATGCCCCAAGTCCGCGTCCGAACAATGTTTTCGATGCCCTTCTCTTGCCGTATGAGCATCGCAAGCTGCTCCGTCCGCGGCTCGCGGGGGAAGAACCTCCCCGAGTAGGGGTCTAGACGCTCATCAACCACCCGCTCCTTGTCTTTGGCCTGCTCTATCTGTCGCAACAGCGCCTCCGGATCGTCGGGGTCAGGACTCGTCGCGACCACTCCACAGTAGTGCAGGACCTCTGCGCGGGAATGCCACGTCGGGAACAAGGCCTTGTCCTTGAAGTTCTGGCATGCCTGGGGGTCTATCTGCCGCGGGAACGAGCGCGGAGTCCGCTGTGCTGTCGACGCGGGGTCGAACCCGGCGCGTGCGGGTGTCACCAGCGCATTGAGGTTCTGGGCTATGGAGTCGTCGATGCTGGCGCGGGATAGCCTGAGAAAGTCTGGAGCGAGCGACTCGTTAGATATATGTTGTCTATCAGGGCACTAGGCAAGACGTGGAAACGAACCTCGCAGGGTTCCTGTCGAGAAACAGAATTGTGGCGTAAGATGCGGTTGGGGCGGCGGCTGTGTCATGATGTCTCCGGGAAGAGGGTTCGAGAGCTTTGCGCCGGCCGCCACGGAAGACGACTCTTTATTCCAAAGTATGCCCGCCAGGTTGACCTATGGTGCTCAGGTGTTTGTTTATGGACTGGCTGGGTTTTCTAGGGATAGATGGGTATAGCGATGGTCTGGTGTTGAGTCGTCGTGTGAGAATCTGAAAAGGTCGTTGAGTGGTGACCACTGTAGACTCGATTACGTCGACGGAAAGCTGTCAATGGGTATGTACTTATCCGTAAGTGGGTAGGTAAGGTAGGTAGGTAGCTAATTAGCTATTACTACTAGGTACCTACCTACCTCGGTACGTACTATGTAGAGCTCGGAGTGTCTGGTGGGCTGATGGAAGAGCTCCGACTGGGTGGAGCTGTCCAAGTAACCAATTACATGGTCGACAAGCTGACAAAGGCGGATGTTTTGTCGGAAGATCCTCGGAGCGGAACGGGTGGCCCGTGTCCTTGACGGACTCGGTCCGGGCAGTCCATGGAGATCCAGGGATCACACCCACGGACCGCCACCGTCCATCCTTTCGCTTCTCTTCTCTGCCTCTTTTTCTTCACACTCATTCTATTTCCACGTGTGCCGCTGTGACCAAAACATTCCCTCCCACTCATTTTAGCGTCCTGTCAGCTATCTCGATAGTTCCTGAAGCCACAAACAAACGCCACTATTTGCTTCGACTCACTCGACTCTCCTGATGTCCGCTCTCAGTCTCTATTGTCGGCCCGCGATTTGACAAGCGTCAACCGCATCTGCTCGCCTCACCCTTGGACCGGGTCCCTAGGACCCCAAGACCCCAGTAACACTATACCCCTGAGCAGCACACGGACGACAATTCTGCTCCTGTCGTTGGTTTGTCTGTGTCATCCGTATCCTCTTTCAGAATGGTTATGGAGATCAATCATTGTTTCGTCGCCAGTGAGCCAACCATCAACTCGCGTTGATCTCAATATGCCGGGCTGAAGACTCGGCGCATACAGCCCGTTTCCTCCTCTACAAGTTTCTTTTCCTTTGGCCTCTTCGACCAAGATCCCTCCATGGATATGCGTTCTGGAGAATAGCATCAGCATCTCGCGCTAGCGTTGCCGACATGACTTGGCGAGTATCCAGACAACCGGGCTTGCCTGTGGTTCATCTCGCCAAAATTGCTCTCTCGATAGTCTCCCCCTGCCTAGTATCGCCCCAACTACCCTATCGGGGAGCACGCCGTTTCGCGTTGGTTCATGGGCACTGCGAGGAACGGGTCGTCGAAGCCGCCAGGTTCGGCTGCCGTGGCCCCGCGGCAACTTTCTCTCCATCTTTCCTCCTTCGGGCCGGCGGCCTAAAAGAGGGAGCTTCCTCTCCAACACTCGTTGGTTCCTTTTCCCTGTTCCTCTCTTCCTCTCTCCCCCGGTCTTGATGCCATCTTGCACTCATGCCTCCGCCTGCTGATGTGTCCAGCCATGGACTCCCCGGGACGTCTGCCCGGCGCTGGCCTGGTCGACTTGATACGAACCGCGCAACTCCTTGCCGACCGATACACCCTCGTGGCCAACAGTCTCAACACGGCGCCCGTCACCTTGGCTTCTCTCGCCACCGAATGCCGGGCCGTCACGGACGCCTTGCGCCGATTCAAGTACCTCCGCGAGACGATCCCGGAAACACTCGTTTTTGATCCGGTCCTGCTCGATCAATCTTGCCATGACGCCTTACACTCGATCTCGAACAGCTTGTCGTCGCTCGACATATACAGCACACGCATCCGCCCAGCGACAAGCGACAGTGCTGTTGACATGTCGTCAGGCCAACTCACCATTGTTTGGAACGAAGACTCCCTCAAGCAGATCCTACACGAAATCAAAACCAGCCGCCAGTCTCTTGCTTTTCTCCTCAACTGTGTGCCGAGGTCAGTCTGGAACAGCTTGCACAAGGGCCAATGCTTACATTACAGGCTCAGCGAACACGTCACATCCAAAAACCATTCCACCTTTATGCACTCATCTCGCTTGGTGTCGTGGGACTGTGCCATAAGCCCAGCGGTTCTCAACAAGGGCAGCCGCCTGCGCCTATCAACCATCGGCCCACGCCGGCGGCCCGAGGTTTGTCCTGTTAGCGACATCTCCGAGGTTCACTTGGCCTTGAAGAGACTGAAGCCACCGCCCGGCACCCTGTACAAGCAAAGTATGCGGACGACCAAGGACTTGCACGACGCCATTGACCGCGAAGACGAAGCTGCATTGGTGAAGCTGTTGTTACAGCGGATCGACCCGAGCACGCCTCGCATAGGCTCCAAAATTTCGCCTCTACGCCGGGCTCTCAACCGCCAAATCCCATCCCTCGTGACCTTCTTGGCCGTGGCGGGTGCTGACCTCGAGGACCGCGGCGATGAAGGCGATACCATCCTGATCTCGGCCGTCAAGCTCGGGTACGCTGATAAAATCATTGCACTCTTGTGCGAGCTTGGCGCGGATGTCAATGCTGTCGACAACCTGGGATGCTCAGCGGTTCACCATGCCGCCATGTCAGCCAGTGACGATGACACCCTGGCTGTGCTCGTGCACGCCGGGGCCGATATCGACCGCAGGGACTTGGGAACGAGAACGCCTCTAGTAGCAGCAGTCCAAAACTACCGGTTCAACGCCATCGAGAAGCTGCTTGAATTTGGTGCCGACCTAGAACTCCGCCTGCAGAACGGCCGGACGGCGCTCCATGTCGCCATATCCATGAGAAGCAGCCCCATGACAGAGTTTCTCTCGGACCAGGGCGCCTACCTCGATCGGCGAGTCAATGAGCACACCGCCTTGACTTACGCCATAGCCACGGCCTGTCCCGATATTGCCGAGGTGTTGATCGATGCCGGTGCCGATGTCGACCTGCCTAGTTCCAAGGGGAACTTCCCACTACTGGCGGCCGCGGCCGCGGGAGACCTGCTTACCATGAAGCTCTTGCTTTCCCGAGGGGCCAAGTACGATGCCGCCGGTGGTGAAGGATACCTACCCATCCACATGGCAGCTCACAAAAACAGAGTCGAGGTGCTGCAGCTCTTATTCAAGGCCGGTTCCCCGATCGACCCGACGACCGAGCACGGCGAGACGCCCCTCACGATCGCAATGCACCTGGGATGCTTCGAGGCCGCCCAGTTCCTGATCGAGGTCGGCGCCGACGTCGACCACTCGGCGCCCGGGGCGGAGAGGATCATCTGCCAGGCGCTCAAGACCGGTAACACGCGCATCGCAATGGCTCTCATCCGCGGGGGCGCGGACCTCACCACCCCCTTGCTACGGAACACCAGCATGACGCCGCTGCATCTGGCGGCCCACTACGGACAGAACGACGTCCTCGCCACGATGGTCAGCGCCGGCGTCGACCTGGACACCCGAACATGGCCCGGTTTCACGCCACTCTTCTCCGCCGTCAAAGCCGGCCACCTCGCCACCGTGCGTCTGCTCGTGACGGCCGGCGCACATCTGAGAGCCCGGTCGACCTCGGGCGCCAACCTGCTCTTCTTCGGCACCGCGGAACCCGCCATGATGAAGCTCCTGATGGAGCTTGGCCTGGACATGCACGAGCGCGACCACCACGGCGCGACGCCGCTCCACTACGCGGCCGTCAAGGGCCACGCCGCCACGGTGAAGCTCCTCCTGCAGCGGGGCGCCAAGGTGGTGCATGCGAGCGCCGTCTTCGAGACGCTCCAGGACTACAAGAAGAAGAGCCCGTATCGTCAGGGCACTCCCGGCGGCCTCGCGAGACAGAAGGATCACGTCAAGATTGCTCGACTAGTCGAGGGGTGGAAGTTCAAGACATGAAGGGCAAGATATCACCACCAGCCCATATCTTTTCTCTCTCTCTCTCTCTCTCTCTCACTCTCTCTCTCACTCTCTCTCTCACACACACACACACACACACTCATTATCATAATGTCTTTCTTTCCTTATTTCATTTACATAGCTGCCTCGGCATCAGAAGATACCCCGCCGTTTTTAGTCAGGCGCTTACTCAAACGTGTAGCCACCACTGCAGGCCTAGACAGGCATTAATTAGATTTCTTTGATCGACAAGACCATCGATGAACTTTTCAGGCTGTCCAACTGATAGCTGTCCTCTTCTGTAGAACGTTTGTAGTTGCCGACTCGTCATCAAAAGGCCTCTTTTGTCTGCCTCATCTGGTGCCGTACCAGCCTCTTGACTGCCTCATGCAATTCTTCGTATGTGATGATACCGGAGTCTGGAACCTATCCCTCCGCAGTCATTGACTGGGAAATATCTCATGAACCCGATCGGATACTTGCAACAGCAGAGCATAGCCGCCTTCGCCGTGGCACCACAGGGACTTCCATGGTCTGACAAGGCCTCAACTTAAGCTACAACAAACCCGTCGAAACCTTCACCCAGTGGTCTCCGGGGCAAACTCCGCGAGGGCCTGTCAGGTGGAAGTGTGCCTGCTCCTCTGCGTCCCAGTGGTGGTCGTCTGTGTGATTGGCTGATTGTTCCTCAAACTCACCAAGACATCAGCCAAGTCATCTGCCACAGCCTTTGCCGAGTCGTATCCAAAATCCCAGCATCGTCCGATAATATCGCGAGCAGGATTGCTGTCCGCGATGACGGGCATTGTTCCGCTCTCAATGATGTCCCAAATATCACCGGTGATATCCGCGTACGGAGATTTCCACGCAGTGATTTCAAAGACGGCTGATCCGAGTGCGTACAGCTCCCGCTGCATCATGGACAGTGCACGCACTTGCTCCTCGGGCAGTGCAGGGCAATATGCCGGTTCGTATGTGTGAATGCCAAAGTGGGGGTAGACATTGTTGAGAGCCGAACTGGCAAAGTCGCAAATCTTGAGGCTATCGTCATCGAAGACAAGGACATTCCGAGTGGAGAGGTCTCCCCAGACGACGCCGCGAGAATGGACGTATGCGACGCACTTGGCAAGGGCAGCCGCCATCTCCAATCGTCGGGGCATGGAAGGAAGCTCTGGGGCTTCCTCGATGAAGTGGCGCAGATTGCCTTTCGAAGCACGCTCGAGCTTTAGCGCCATGGCATTTCCATTGTCGTCGTGGACGAGACCGAAGCATTTCGTGATGTACTGGTGGCGACCGAGAGCCGTGTAGACGTCATGCTCACGACTGAGATCGTAGCTGGTCTGCGCCGCCACCGATGGCGGACCGTATGGCACGCCGTCGATCCATATGGTTTCCGCCTTCAAGGCAACCTCGGGTTCAGTCTTGTCGAAGTATATCACGGAATGATCCGTCCTCATCAACACTTTGACGCGGCTATTGATGAAAATCGCGATGGGTGCAAGTCCCATCTTGGGGAGAAAGAGAAGAGGAAACCGCCCACGTGCGTCTGCCCATGTGCCATGTGGGTAGGGCGGTTGTGGATGCGAGTGGGTAAATATGGGTTCAAAAGTCTCTACGGATACTATCCCCACTGTATCCTTATCTCAGATCTGTACGGATAAGAGTGGATGGATTCGGGATCTTGATTAATAATCATCCGTGGAATTTGGCTAAGGTACTCCGTACGGATATGCGGTACATTGGCACGCTTGCTTCCTGCTCTACTTACATACCTAGGTACGTACACCTTTTGGCTGCAAGCAGCAAGGATTCTTCCATCCGTCTGTATTCAAAGGTTGCGATTTCTCGTATGTGGAGTTGCTGTTAAAGAAATTAGTAAGACTTAAACCACCTAGAAAGAGTTCAAACAGGGGACAATGTTTCACAGACGAAGGAGGGCGAGAGCCCGAAAGAAATGATATCCAGCAAAATCTGCAATTCAACACCAGTCGTCCCCCCGTATCCATTCACTAATAACTCTCCGTCGCTAAAAATGCGGCAAGAAGTCGGACCACTCTGGCGTCTCGTACAAAGCCGTGGGGGCCTCTCGCAGGTTGACAAAGGCCTCGACGACCAGAAACACCCTGGCCGCGGCGAACAACACCAGGATGGAGCCCAGGACCGCCGACTTGGCCTTCCTCATCCACGGTCTCTGGCGACGAGAGCTCGCGCCGGCCAGCCTGGCCCCCGGCGCCGCTCCGGAGACGAAGACGTCGAACCGCGGCCACAGCTGCCGCGCGAGGAAGAAGATCCACAGCACGACGCCGGAGCACGCGATGACGAGCGACGACGCCCCCCACAGCCTCTTCTCGACGTCCGTCGGGAAGTGGTCGAACCAGCCGGACAGGTGGAGCCCGCCGTACGCGGCGGCGGTGAGGGCGAGCACCGAGCGCAGGACGTCGCGGTGGATGTTGACCTGGCCGAGACCGAGGTTGGACAGGGAGGGGAAGTTGACCATGCGAGGCACGAGGTAGTCCGTCTCGCCGAGGAAGACGCCGACGGTCGGGACCGAGGTGAAGTAGTAAGGGGCGTATGCCGGGCGGCTGATGCACCGGGCCCAGATGGCGTCCGACGCTGCTGCCGCCTGCGCCAAGCGGACCGGGTCGACGGGATGGTGGGGTTTCCGGTGCTGCTGAACATCGGCGAAGAGCCTCCGGCAGTATATCGTGCCATGGCGGAGGGTGAGGTCCTTGTACGGCGGCACGAAGTACGTCTGCAGGCATTCTGGCGCGACGGTGGGCTTTGTCTGGTCGATGTGGTACATGTATGCGCTCCGCGCCACCCTCTGCGCGTGGGCTTCGACGGTCATCAGCGTCGTCTGGGGCCGGATGTCGCTCACATCGAATCCCAGAAACCTCGAGGGTTCTCTCGTGCCGGGCGACCCGATGGACAAATGAGTCGTGATGAGGATCCTGGCCGCGTGTTGATCTGGGCTCTCGTCGCTGCTCGCCCCGTCCGCGGGCATGTACATGAAGCATCGAATGTCTGTTACTCCGTTGACGGCGCTCATGGAGGAACAAAACCTCATGAGCGATAGGTAGTCCTCGTTTCCCTCCTCCTTCTCCTCCTCCAGCACGGTTGGATCCAGCACGTCGAGGGGCTTGCTCCACCAGAGCAGGTAGAGAAGCACGGCGCACGCGACGTGTCCGCAGGTGTTGATCTCGAGTAGCGACACGGGCAGCCCCTTGATGAGGCGGCCGATGACCTGGGCGACCATCCAGCCCGCCTGGATGCAGACAAGCGACTTGGCCATCCAGTCCGCCTTGCTTTTGTCCTGGATCTGCGACTCGTGAATCTCTGGCAACTTGCCGACGAAGGAAAGAAGCCGTATGCCCTCCGGCGTGACCGTCACCCTCTCTACGGCGTCCTCCCCGCCATCGGCAGACGGCAGATCAACGACAAACCCGCCCATGACGGCGTAGAAGCACTGCGTCATGTCCCACGTATGGCTCGATAACCTCTCATTCTCTCTGCCACCTATTATCCCATCTTTTTTGTGCGCTGCTGCCGCATGCTGACGATGAGCGGTGTCCTTTCCAATCTCTCTCTTCAACCACCGCGCAACGATGTACTGCGCGGCCGCCGTCGCGACGACGAGCTCCGGCGCGAAAATGCCGTAGAGAACCCACTTCGTCCCTTCCAGTGCCCGGCTCCGGAGTGTGGACCGCGCGGCGGGAACGTTGAGGTGGAGGGCCGTCCAGACGCATATTGTAAGCGTGAGGACGCAGGAGCAGATGAGCCCAAAGGTTCCGCGGCCGTTGGGCTCAGGCGTCCAGCCGGTTGTAGGAGAGGCGGCACCAGCGGACGCAAGAGTCGGGAGGAGGAAGAAAGAGGATTGTAGGATCGTGGGGACGGTCATCAGAGGAAACAGTCTTGATTTAGCTTCATAATTGCGGTTTCGAATATGGATGTTACATGTGTGTTGGATCGCTTGTAGAAGAGCATCTTCATGACCATCGGGGGACGGGAAGACACATCTTTTACCTACTGCGACTAGGTACTGTATTGACACGACACTGAATCGAAGAGGGTGCGCCACGATGCGGGAGACGCGCAATCCTGCATGGAGCTATTAGGAGCTGAAGCAGGGCATTGCCACCACCAGCCGGGGGTGAGGAACCAATGACGGTGGCCATCGTTACATTGTGATAACGGCGCAGTAATTATCGGGCTCGGAAATGGAAATACGTCTGCAAAGGCGTCTGTCCACCAGGTAGATGCTCTGATATCCAAATAGTGACGACTGGCTCTCTTGCAATCATGGAGTGAGCCTAACACCGAGCTGGCTGGCCGTATGCCTTTGGCAACCAAATATCGATCCTTGTTCATCGTCTTACATACTCTGTCCCTGTCCCTGTACCTGCGATGTTAAGAACTGGCTTGTCAGTAATCTCACCATAGTTATGATACCTAAGGCTTGGTCTACGTAAAGCAAAGATGGTTCCGAAGTAGGCTTCAAAAATCAACTTGAACAGAAACAACACACTATTGGCGACTGCTTCTTCCATCCAGCCCGGGAAGCAGATCAAACAAAGTTGATCTGCTTGATCCTCTTCGGGCCCGACATGATGTCGCGGTCCATCATCTCCCATTCCATCATGCCGCCGACGAACGCCTCGCCGATCAAGCGCCACAGCGGCGTGTCGCCCCCGGACTCGTCCTTGAGTCTCCTCGCGACGACCGGTATCCCGTGCCCAATCAACACCATCACGGCGTCTCCCGGCTGGACGAGGATGGGGGCGAGACCAACAAGGCCCGAGTTCGTCACGATGAGGCGGCGGTTCCTCGTGCGGGTTTCCATGGCCTGGCGTGCGGCGCGCGTGGCCCTGTTCCTTTCTTGGTCCTCCGGGCTTTCCTGGGCGAAGGGTCTGAAGTACGAAGACAGAGGCCGACCTCCGATCAGGAGACCGGCGCTCGAGCTGATGAAGTGCCAGTTCCTGAAAAAGAGCGACTGCCGCGACGGTTCGTCCTCTGGAAGTGTTCCGACGGCGATGCTGTCAGCTGTCGGCCTACTACGTTGTCGGAGGCAATCAACGACATGGCCATACCTGGAAAAGCTTCATAGAGGCAGTCGAAGGACTGCTTTATTCCCTGGACGTCGGCGCCGCAAGTCAACACCCAAGCCACTCGAGGGCCTTGCCTCAAGGCCTTTGCCGCTCGGCCTCGAGGCGAATCCGTCTCTCCAGAGTCGTAATCGTCCGCTTGAGGACCAAACTCTGAGCTAGATGTGAATTCGCCCCTTGGCTGAACTATTCCCGTATGGAACTCTGGGTGGTAACGGCTTCCTGTCTCCATGTCCGGTTTCGAAATGGCGCCAACGCCGTCGACGACCTCGGCGATGAAACCGTAGCACGCGAGAACGTTCCCTTCCCTTATCCTCGGCTCCACGTTGTATCCGTCAAAGAAGAAACCCTGTTTGTTCCCGCTTGCGTGCCAGTTGCCCTCGATCGTTCCGACTCGCTGTTCGGGTGTCCTGGCAAGGTAGGGAACCCAGGACGGTAGAGGCCTTCGATCCAGGAGGTTTCCCTGGGCATCCCGAACCGGCATCCCGCATCCGTCTACCAACGAGAACAACTCGAGGCTTTTACCCTTTGTAACGCAAGCCGCCGCGAACTCTGTCAAAACGGTCGTGATGTGCTTAGTATAGTCCACGGTGATCCCGAGGTCTGGGAGTCCGGGGACGCTAAGCAAGCCGTAGACGGAATCGTGGAGGTGGTAGCACTGTGCCTGCGAGGCCAGCAACAGCGCTCTCCGGAAAGCCGATCCGTGGAGGAGTCCGTCGTTCTCTCCGATGTTGGAGTAGACGGGCAGCCAGCTGGTGTCCACCGGAGGGAGGCGTTTCCTGTGGCCGTATATCTCTAGCTGCGCTATCTGGGCGACGTGGAGTATGGATAGTTCGTTCCCTATCGGCTTTCGTGTTGACGGATGCAGGATCCGAGGCAGCTCCTCTTGCAACACGTGCAGGAACGCAGTGTAGAGGAGCGCTCCGTCGCGGATGTACCGCCACTGCGTGACGCGGGCGCCGCAGACGATGGGCATCCCCGCCCGGCCCATGCAAAGCTCCTGGATGATCCAGAGGCGACGCCAGTAACGCCGGTCAAAGAACTCGTACAGACGCAGGTCGTCCTCGTCCGTCCTGAGGTCAAGCCGGGAGTACAGGTCCTTGAGCCGGTGGAAGCTGGTCCGCAGGCGGATCTGGGCCATCTGCCTCCAGGCCGTGGCCGTGAACGCGTCGCTCCTGTCAAAGGTCTCGACGTACTCGGTGCGGTACAGGGAGCTCAGCTTCTGCAGCGTGTCGACGACTTTGGAGCTCCCGTCGGTCTCGGGGCCGAGCCACACAATGATGTTGGCCGCGAGCTTGTAGATCGAGCCCATCAGAGGGATCTGGCTTGCCTTTTCGGCGTCGTCGTCTTGGTTGATGCACAACGCGTCTATCCAAACCTTGCCCCCTCGCTTGAAGTAGTCCATTGTTCGGAAACGCCGAAGTCCGGCTTCGAGGTTCGCGCGGACATGAACCTCGGTCCCGTTCAGGAGGATGGGGGCTGTGGGCTGCTCCGGGCCCCAAGAATACGACATGGCCACATACGACTGGGGATCGATGGGTCGTCTTTGGTTCGCCGGCTGCGGTGGACGGAAAAAAGGGTTGAGATGCTTGGTGTCGAGCCTGCCCTCCAAGACGATTGAATCGTCGTGCACGTTCCGGCGAACCCTGTCGTTCAGCTCCGAGTTCTGCACCACACTCTGTACGTCTTGGAAGGATAGCATGTTGGCCAAGTCGTTGAGGGGGAGGATTATCTCGTATTCGGGCACCACTGGTACTTGGTTCTCGCCAGCGGTGGGCATCGATACCTCGGCCGTTCCCTCGATGTTGGCGACATCTTGTCTGAAGGAGCCGCCGAACGGCTCGTCAGGCGCGTCTGTTACCTCGTCGTCAAAGCTAACAAAGTTGGCCGGGAGCAGACTCGGATCCCAGTCTTCAAGTTCGGGCGGGAGTGTCGCCGTTTCGATCGAGCATCTAATGGGCCAGGATTCGGGCTGCCATGGTTCCAATGGGTCGATGGCGATGAGTCGGATTTGGCGTCCGGGTATCTTTAGTTTTTCGTAATTCATTGCCCCGGTTGTAGAATTATGATGGGTAATGTTGTCTTGTTTCCATTCTTGTCTGTAGAGAAAACTGCGACATTTGTACCAATACTGCCGAAGAAGAGCAGATCCTGGGCGTGATGCAGAGATATATACATTTTGATCTCAGCCACGGTTGACCTGCATGCATGCATTGAACAGGGGGGGGGGGGGGGGGGGGG
>PJEX01000601.1:8191-19512 GCA_005350895.1 Colletotrichum tanaceti | reverse complement strand
GGGGGGGGGGGGGGGGGGGGGGGGGGGGGGGGGGTTGTTTTTCCCCCGTGAGTCCCCGCTTGGCGCCGGAAGCCGTGTTGCCGGTGATTTTCGAAGCTTTGTGGGGCCATCGGATGCCCCGAATCGATTCCATCATTGGCGGGGCGCGCGCGGCCCGGCCGACCGCGCGGCGACGGCAAACGGGGACAGCGGCACTTTGATTGCCGAGTGGCGTGTCTGGCAGCGGTGTTCTCCATCCGGGGGAAACATTCTTCACGTATGACGTATGCCTCCTTAGGTAGGACAACACTTACACAGGCACCACACACACATACAAACGCTTTAGTCCCGCTTGAAAATGTGGCGGGCCATGTCGCTGAATGAGCGGCCGCCGAACAGGAACTGGGAGCTGTGACGGCCGCAGTGAGTGTAGACGTTGACAGTCTGCGAGTGCGAGGACTTGCGCTTGGACGGGCGCGGGGAGTCCGTCGAAACCGCCCTTCTGGTGGTGAAGGAGTCTGCGAAAATGGAGCTGGTGTCGGAGCCGGGGCGGGAGACGTCGAAGTTGGTGGTGTGGGAAGACATTATGTGCGTGTGAGGTTGAGCGTGAAGTTTGCTTGTTTGTTCGTTTTCTTCCAAACTCTCTGTCGTTGGAAGTTGATACAAGAGTTCAATTGCAGATTATCGATGGATTGAGAACAGAGGTACACTCTTGCAGACCGGAGTGGGGGGGGGAGAACCCGTCCTTAAATGCTCGAAGGGCTCGTCGAAGCTACTAAGGTAGATGCGGCTGCGCGGCTGCTGGTTCTTGGCCCATGCTGTCAACCGCTTGGTCGGCACGAATTGGCGACGCCATGGGGCTCGGTGGTCTAGGAATGCTGTGCCCCGACTGGTCGCTTGGCCGACTTGGCCGGGTTGCCGGTCGAGGATGAACCCACATGAGGCCGGTACGCTGGATACGGTGACCCCATCGATGTGGCCGAACGTGCTGCGTGCGAATGAGAACCACGGCACCATCGGGTGGGACTGGCCTCGTAAGGCAAATGCCACAGCAGGTCGCTCCCTTGTGCGCCTCTTCCTTGCTTGTTCCGCATCCGTACAACCCCAATGGCTGATGTTGCGCGGGGATCTACGCCCTGGGCTGATCGTTTCGCGACGGCCTCAAAACTGGCGCAACAGATGGATTGATGATTTTGAGGCCAGTCAATAATTGCCGGATTGGGAAGTTACAGGTGTCCTTGAGCCTAAGAGCCTCTCATTCGTTCGACAGCGCAATGATGGACGCGAGATAGCGACCGTCGCTAAGCATGGATCACATGGATCGGTCTCGTGACCACGGGCGACTCTCGGTGTCGGCGAATGAAACGGTTTCTCGGCACGGCAGCGTCGTCAGCGTCGTCAGCTGCGTTGGTTTAGTCACTTCCGTCCCGCATGTTCGGACGACGCCGGAGGTTTAGCGCCCTTTGCGGGCTCTCGGCGCCGTGGCACGTGACGCTCCGTTATCTTGCTGCCTTCCACCCTGCCCAATCGGGCACACCGATGATCCTCAGGCCACAAGGCATCGATGCATGCTCACATAAGCAAGCCCCCGGCACCAGCCACGTTCCTGACCTTGGCGTCCCGGAACCTAGGCTTGCTTGCGGGTTACCCCAGATTCGGAGCCGTAGGGCTGATGGAAGGGTCGAATTGGTGAAGCTTGAACTTGGAGCCGACGTGAAGATGGTGTTTCTGAAGATGATGGCAATTTTCCGGCCTGCTGCAACTGTGGTTTTCGATGCAGTCGCTGCGGATGTGTTCGGCGCCCGACACGTCCAAGCTCCGAGACTACTAGAGTCTCCGTCGTGAGCCTTCAACGACAACCGTCGCTGAATGAAAGCATTTCGATGCCCGACAAAGATGGATACTGGAGAAATGACATCATTGCCGTTCACCGTTCGATGTTTGGCTCGTCTATGCGCCGCGACTTTTTGCACCCCCCCAAAAAGGTCGATCCGCCGGCGTCGACTGTGTCTGACCTGTGTCTCCTCCGGCAACATAGGACGCTGTCGCACTTTGGTCTGCGTAATACCGGTGTACGTCCTTCTTCGAGTGGTACTGCGGCCACGATGATGCGACAAGTTGTGGTGGACACTCGTCGCCCACTTACCCCGGGCCCGACTTTTTTAAACCTCGTGCGCGGGTGAACACCGTCAATCCTTGTAAGCGGTTGACATGCCTCAGACTTTCCGGTAGGTCGAGACGAACATCGGGCGACAGAGCCGCTGACTGTTCTTTTTCGGGAGAATGTGGAAAGTCCCTTCGCGAAACTGCTTCAGGTCCAAATGTCTATGCCGAGTTGACGATTCAAGACCCAACGCGAACGAGGACCCCCCCGATGTGTTCCATTAAAGTCGAGGAAAGACGGATCTGACAGGCCCAAGACGGCAGTCTTGCAGCCTGAGGTACCGGACGCTCGGACCGTTTGTGGCTGGTGGGAGCTGCACGTGAGACCCACTCGACTGAATCTCGTCCTTCCTCACCCACGCCAAACTACCATTGAACGGCGCGCAACTACGCGCAACAGCCATTTTTCAGCGAAACCGAAACTCATCACCAGCCGGCGGCAGTATCATATCTCGCCGTGCAATATCGCCAGCGACAGTCGTCGCCGAAACACAGGCCGGACATCATTTTTTTCTTCGTTTGCTCAGCCTCCAATGGCGGCTTGCCGTACGACCACCAATACCTGACGCCCTCCATTGTCTTTGCACACCATTCTCCCTGAGCGCTAAGACACAGGTACGGGCCTTCCTTCAATGCTCCCAACTTCTCAGTAGCCGCAATACAGAAGAACCTCAATGTCATTTCCCTAAGGTACTCAAAGGCCTTCACATGGGATTATTCTTTTCTTCTTGCCGATGCTGACATCACCTATTCAGACTTGCTTCGCGATACCCAGGTAACAGTAGCTCTCCTCCGACGTGCATAACAATCAGAAGACGCGAGAGCAACCAAACCAACCCAACCAAATCGCGCCCACCTCTGGAAGCCCCACCACTTTTTTCAAGTCACAATGCCGTCGAAACGCAAGCGCGGAATCGAGGATTTTGATCCTAACAAATCGGATTCCGATGACGAGAACTTCGAGCCCGGCGCCAATGCACCCGCCGTCCGCAACAAGAAGCGATCGCGCGGGCCCAAAATCCAGAGGAGCGCTGGTGGCCGGCGACGCTCCAACCGATACAATGGGTCAGATATCGAGGATGACGATGACAACGTCTCCGGCAGCCAGGACGAGGGCTCGTTTGTCTCGGAAGAAGAAGAGGAAGTGAACGCGCCTGTCAATGCAGCCGGTCGTCGTGCAAGAAAGGCCGCAACGAAGCACAATAGCTACAAGGAGAGCGACGATGAAGAACCTGAGGATGCCGAAGAATCGGACGATGTCCTATCGGAAGACTTGCCAAAGCCCAAGAAAAAAGAAAGCTTATTGATCAAGCTCAAGGTGCCAAAGACTGCCTCGACGCCTGCTCCTGCGGCACATGTCACGAGGCGATCGACTCGTGCCCGAACAGAAGAAGTCGGCGAAGAGCATGTTGAGTTGACCAACTCGGGCAAACATTCACGCCCTGCCTCGCGATCTAGGAGCCCCGAGGCCTTTGCCCGGACTCGGTCTTCCCGTTCAATTAAGGGACTTAAGAAGGGGCCCGAAACAATCGAAGAGGCGACCCAGGAGAGCAGTGGTCCCCGCGTAGACGATGCCGACGTAGACGAGTTGGCCGGCGATGTTGAAGAAGCAGTTGCCGAGATCAAGGACGCCGAGATGGAGGATGTCAAAGAATCGACCGAGCAAGCGCCGGCCGTCGACGTTGTCGTGGACGAGGACGATGACGAGGATGTTGGCCCAATTACTCGGCGGACGCGGGCCAAGAGAGGAAGTGGTTCTGTGGCTGGGACCGCCGAGCCGGACGCCGACGGGAAACGCGAGGCCGAAGACGATGGTCCCAAACGACGCCTAACTCGCCGGAACGGGCTTCGAAAGTCAAAATCCGTTCAAGAGCCGAGTAGTGATTTCGAGCCCGGTGAAGAGTCGGCGGAAGAAGAAGCACACATGTCCGAGTCGCCCAAAAAGGATTCTGGTGACGGCGACGGTGACGACGGTGATTTCGACAGCCCGGCCCCGCGCGGTAGGGCCGCCGCCAAGCTCAAGGGTCGATCCACCCGCAGCTCGCGCCGAGGCGTCGAGTCGGCTGAGGAAGTCGAGCTGGACCAGGACGAATTGGCCGAGGAGCTGCACGAGCTTCGACAGGACTCTCGCTCCCGTCGGACTCGACGTCCCTCGCCCGCCATCATTTATCAGGAAACGGCTTCGAAGCGACGCAGAGCGGCCGCAAAGCCGATGAACTATTTCATGCCGCCCCTCTCCGCCGTCAACCTTGAAGAAGACGCCGAAGACCCCGCTCCAACTCCCGCGCGTCGTCGCGGCGGCCGCGGGGGCGCTACTCAATCTTGGGATCGTGCTCTCAACACCACCTTTGGCCCCTTTGGAGGAGGCGGTGGTGCCGGGTCGCTTCTCACTGGACCTTGGGGTGCAGGTGCCGCTGGAGGCGTTGATTCTGACAGCAGTGACGACGAAATGGGCCAACGCTCGGGCGCTGCCGGCAATGTGGGCATGACACCTACTTCGGGCGCCGCCCCGGCCGGACTCCTCCCGGGTCCCGCACAGCCTTTGGGTGGAGACGCGGGCGTCGGTGCCACCCCGAACGTTGGCAAGATCAAGAACCAGAAGGCTCTGGCAGACGCCGATCCTCTCGGAGTCGACTTGACCGTCGATTTCAACCACGTCGGTGGCCTCCAAGGTCATATTGATCAGCTGAAGGAGATGGTGCAGCTCCCCCTTCTGTACCCGGAGCTCTTCCAGAAGTTTCACGTCACGCCGCCTCGAGGTGTCCTGTTCCACGGTCCACCCGGAACTGGTAAAACTCTTCTAGCCCGTGCCCTTGCCAATTCGGTCGGCATCGGCGGTCGCAAAATCACCTTTTACATGAGAAAGGGCGCCGATGCCCTGAGCAAATGGGTTGGTGAGGCGGAGAAGCAGCTGCGTCTGCTCTTCGAAGAGGCGAGAAGGACACAGCCAAGCATCATCTTCTTTGACGAAATTGACGGTCTGGCACCTGTGCGCTCCAGCAAGCAGGAACAAATTCATGCCTCCATCGTGTCGACTCTCCTGGCCCTGATGGACGGTATGGACGGCCGCGGTCAGGTTATTGTCATTGGTGCCACCAATCGTCCTGACAACATCGACCCGGCCTTGAGAAGACCCGGCAGATTCGACCGCGAGTTTTACTTCCCACTCCCCGATGTGGCCGGCCGAAAGTCGATCCTCGAAATCCATACCAAAGACTGGGGCCTCTCGGAGCCGTTCAAACAACAGCTTGCCGAGAATACCAAGGGTTACGGAGGTGCTGATCTTCGAGCCCTCTGCACGGAAGCTGCCCTCAATGCTATTCAGCGAACCTACCCGCAGGTCTACTCGTCCAAGGATAAGCTCATTGTCAACCCGGATAACATCAGCATCCATGCGACCGACTTCATGCTGTCCATCAAGAAAATGATCCCTTCTTCCGAGAGATCTGCGGGCACTGGCGCAGCTCCATTGCCGAAGGGCGTCGAGCCGCTGCTGCGGGACCAGTTCCAGTCGATCAAGAAGGCGTTGGACGAGGTGCTCCCTCGCAAAAAGAAGCTAACAGCGCTGGAAGAGGCCATGTACGAGCAATTCGACGACGAGGACCAGGGGTTCGGGCGCGAGGCTTTGCACCAAGAGTTTGAGCGTTCCCGCATCTTCCGCCCACGGTTCCTGATCCATGGCTTTTCGGGCATGGGCCAGAGCTACCTTTCGTCTGCTCTGCTGCACTATTTCGAAGGCGTGCAGGTCCAGAACTTTGGCCTTCCCAACTTGCTTGGCGACGGACGGGTAAGTGATCCAACACACAACCAAACCGGTATCGCCTCAGCTAACGTCTCGTACGTAGCCCATGGAACAGGTCATTGTCAGCCTCTTCACCGAAGTCAAGAGGCACAAGCCCAGTGTCATCTACATCCCCAGCATCGACTCGTGGTATGCCGCCATGAAGGACACGCTGCCTTTCATCACCTTCAAGGCCATGCTCAAGTCCATCCCGCCCACGGATCCCATCCTGTTGCTTGCAACGGCAGAGTACGAGGCAGGGGAGGGTCTTGCCCCGGATCTCGTGCGAGAACTGTTCTCCTTTTCTCGCAAGAACCGGCTGCAGATTGAGCGGCCGATGCATGTGAGTATCCTTACGAGAACCCTTTGACACGCGGTTATGCTGACTTGGGCCAGGTCAACCGACAGGAATACTTCGCCGCCATTGTCGAGCACATTAGGAAGAGTCCGGCCGACTTCCCCGATCCCGCCAACCGAAAGAAGAGGGTTCTGGAACAGCTGCCCGTTGCCCCGCCGCCGCCGCCAAAGGTGCCCTCCAAGGAAGAAGTCAAGGCCATGCAGAAGCGCGACCACCAGCTCCTCAACATCTTGAAGGTGCAGCTGCAGCCCATCATGGACCAAATCAACAGAAAGTACAAAAAGTTCAGGCAGCCGGTGATCACCCCTGCGCAGCTGGAGTACTTGTTCCTCGAGATGGATCCCAACTACGTTCGCCCTGACATCATAGTCGCCGAGGACCGTCCTTTTGAAATCGTGAAGGACAAGTACGGTGATGACGTGCTGCGCGAGACAGCCACTGGCAAGACTTTCTACAACCTGGAGACCACAACCATCGAGGAGCGGTTGTCGAACGGCTTTTATTGCCGACCCAAGGACTTCCTCCGAGACATCAAGTCTCTCGCCAAGGATTCCAAAAGCATTGGCGACAAGGAGAGGACCCTGAAGGCGAACGAGCTCGTCAGCAACGTCGAGGTTGACGTGGCCACTATTGAGGGCAATACGAGCACCGTGGACTGGGAGGCGTTGCACCAGAGACAGCTGCAACGCGCCAAGGCTGCGGCCGAGAAGGAGCGGAAGAGAAAGGCTTTACAGTCCGTCGTCGACCGCATCCAGTCCGATGTAGCTGGTGGTAACGACAGCGACTCTCAAGGTCCTATTACGCTGGGCGAGCGCATTCCCGGATCCGCTCATGCAATGGCACGTTTCCAGGTTATGAGCCCAGCGCCAGGCGACAACGCCGAAACTCAGCAGCCGAGCAACGGAGGACCAGAACCCTCCCGGCTGAGTGACGTGCAGATGAGCGGCGTCGACGACGATACGACACAAGACAGCTCTATGCAGCCGCCTTCGCAATGGCCGCAGCAAGCGAATCCGACAACAGGCGCAACAACGGGGACCACCCAGGTGTCCCAGAGGTCCATTATCACAACGGTTCCCCCCGGGATGTCGCCTTCTGCGATCATAAACGACGCTTCCACCACGAAGACGTCGGATCCATCGGAAAGATCGACAGACAAGTGGAGTACTCAAGCAACGAACGGGTTTCATCCAGATCAATCCAGCCAGGGAGACACTTCGCAGCTGCAAGACACTCAGGTACCCGCGGGCATGGGCGGCGTGAGCCAAGCTACTTCGAGTGACGATCCTTGGCCACACTCTCAGGCCCACGGTATGGCGCGTGGGGTCATCCGCCCTCCCGGCAGCCAAACATCGTCACCTAATAAGTCGAGGAGCTCAGGAGACCCTAAGCATGCCATGCCTTTGGTCAACATTCTCAACGAGTCTGCCAGTGACGACATCAGAAACTCCGGCTCGTCCTCCTCGCAACAGCAGCCTGTTATACACGAGGGTCAGGTTACGCAGTTCCTCGACGAACTGACTGAGAGGACCTCGGGCTGCACCATTGAGCAGCTTGAGCAGATCAATCGCGAGCTCATGGACGAGATCTGGAATACGAGACACGAATGGAATCGTATGAAGGTTCTCAGCGACCTGACGAATGTGTTCAACGAGACAATCAGCGATATCGAGAGCATCCAGGGGCTGTTCCAACAGAGCCAGGGGTCATGAGCGGGAAGGAATTGGAGGGAATGAAGGATAATACGAATTGTAAACATAGTACATTCTCCTTGGTCTTTTTTTTTTTTTTTCTACGGCTCGGCCTTTTCCCCCACTTTTCATCCGGCATGATGAAGAGCAAGGCTGGGCAGGAGGGGGCAGAGAAGGGGGAACGGAAACGGTCTAGGTTGTGAGCGACGGGGCACACCTTTTTTTCCTTTCTTGTGATGAAGTCCATTATATCGAGCACAGCCGCATCCTACCTGCGTAGCATGGGATAGGAAATAGACAAAATCGCATAGCCGTGACGAGCGCCCCTGAGATGCCAGTGCGTAAAGGAGGTATATATGTCCTGCAGTGGATTCCGTTGCTAGGGGCTATGCCGACCAGACTGATCAGCCGGAGAAAAATGGTCTTTGGACGGCTTGACCGTTGGTGTACATGGTGCGTGAGAAGAGGATACGATGTGTGGGAGTATGTTCATGTCTGTTTCAGCATTCTGGGTTGTTGAGTACATGCGGGCTAACCCACTGGCCGTGGTGCCAGTCACGAACCCTGATCACTTACCACTCCTGACGACTTTCGACGCTTTTCGGAGCTTTCTCGATTGCGTGTGCGGGCTGTTCGCTGGTTATGCTGAACATTGGATTGGTATCGAGTTGGCATGCCTGGAGCCCGCCCCCAGACTCAATAGAGCGAAGTTGGTGTGTAGACTCCCCCCAATACCAACACCGACGCTAAGCCACGGCGGAACGGCCCAGGCCAATGTCGAGAAACAATTGTCAAAATCGTGCAAGAGAGTAAAAAAATGCACCATGCGATGAGCTCTGCACGCAGATTCGTCGATTACAAGATCGATCTCTCAAGTCGAAGTTCTTCTGTTACCCCTTCAAACTCATGTCGCTTTGCTCCAAGCGACGCAGCCTAAAAAATCGTCATCAAATCGATTGACTGTGATAACGCCCAACGGGTATAGACACACATAAATCAGCCTTGCCAATTCACCAATTCGCCTTTAGCTCAAAATTCGGTTTCCCAGCCCCGATGCCCGCCCTCTCTTGCTATGCAGTTACTCCGTAAATCAAAAAATAAAATAAAAAATGCAGCCCAGACTCAGACAACCGCCCGGTTACCGCAACTTCCTCGGCGATCTGCGCCGTGCCAGCTCCTCCGTCTCTTCGTGCGAGAGGATGATGCTGTCTTCCCTTTCTTCGGCGCCGACATCCATCAAGTGCGACTCATCAAGCCACCCGGCTTCAAACGCGAACCTGACAACCTCGGCCGAACTACCAAACGCCGGCGTCCCGGCCTTGGCATCCGGGTCCAGATACTTCCACATCTCCTTGGTGACTTTCTTGAATTCCGCGACATCCTTCTTCTCGCCCTTGAATCCCTTGACCGTATACTGATACAGGTATGCGAGCCACAAAACGTTGGTGTACGGCACGTACACGTCCCACGAAACAGGCTCGCCGCCAACCCCCTTGGCATAGGGCACTTTATGAGCCGACGGTGGCATGTGACCACGTTCGCCACGCAGCAATAGGGACCGCATTTGGCGGTAGACTTTGCACTGCGGTGCGTGGGTGCTGGTGAAGATGCTGAGATCCTTCTCGAGGTCGAGCGCAATAGGGTCTGACTCTTCGACTTGGAGGTCTTCAGCTCGAGAGAGGCCGTAGTCCAGAATCGTGATATCGAGACCGGAATAGCCGAAGTAGGGTTCTGCCTTCTTGGGGTCGCGCGTCATGGGTTCTCTTGTCTTGCGTATGCAGAGGTTGCCCTCATGGAGGTCGCGATGCTGCACTTGTCAGTTATGACACCCTTCTCGTCTGCTCACATCAACATACCTCGAAACAGGCCATCTCTTCCGCTCTGGCCAGAGCAATGGCAACATGGAAGAAGATGTCCCACAACTGGCTCGAGTTTTCCAGTTCAAAGTCTTCCAGGGCAGTCCCCGCATCACCCAACTCCACCACCAAAAACGTCGTGTCGGCCAGATAGCGGCTCGGACTGGGATAAAACTGCAGCCTGTCCGGATCCTTGCGCTTCATCTTCCGATGGAAGCTCTGGTGCGTCTCCAGGAGGCACTTGGGTGCTTTGCCCTTCACAAGGTAGCGCTCCTTGTAAATGACGAAGCCGGGAATGTCGGCGAGCCACTCGGATATGCGCAGCTCACCACGCATATCGTCTTCGGAATGCGGCTCTTCATCGACCAGACCTGAACGCTCCTGCGCCTTGGTCTGCGCCTTGATTGGTGACTCGAGGCGGATGCACTTGATGATGCTCGTGCCGCGTTCGTTACGGACTCGATAAACCTCGGCGTAGGAGGCCTCGGCTATCTTCTCAATTGTGTCTCCCGGTGGACAGACCTCTTCCCAAGTGAGAACGCGGTAGCCGGGGCGAGGCGGCGAGACGGGCTCGGCGACCTCGGTCTCAAGTGCTTCAACCTCGGATATCGGGGTTGAGAGTGTCTCCTTGGCTTTTGGTGTTGCTGCAGGCCTGGTCGCTCTTGGGGTCTTCTTTAGTTCCCGCTTGGGAGATTCCGTCTTTGCCGGTTGTGGTGGAAGTGCAACAACAATGGAGTTGAAGTCCCTGGAAAGTTCGTCCTCAGAGGAGTAAGCCTCGTCTTGAATCTCAAAGCTGTGTAGCTTTTCCGTGATTTTGATGACCGAATCATCATCACTGGCTATTGAAATCGCCGCGTCGGACTTTTGTGGCGGACTAGGAGGGACCTCGGCAAAGATTCGTCTTGCCTTCGCCTTCGTTGAGGCCTTGCCATACGTGCGGGCTGCCGTGGTTCTAGCCATTGTGTGTTCGCTGGTCTTTCATTCAACATAGGTTTGCCGACTTGCCATTGTCTTTCGTTGCAGATCGTCTGCGCTGCGTGCCAACTGGCATCTATTGACGTTCAATGGCCGTTGTCTAGACAACCAGATCAGAACGACGGGGCAGACTAACGGAAGACATGTTACTCCGGGAGCCGCTATTGGTGACCCGCTCGGCTGGGCTCGACCGCGTTGAGATGGCCAATGTGGGGTAACGTCATTGCCCCCAGGTTCCAGAAGAGTGATGTGACTGGCTGACGACAGGTTGACGACTGACCTAATTTCGCCTTCCGCTCCGCTGGCGATCCCATACCTCCTCACAAGCTCGCAGCTTCACTGTCTGCAGTCTTGGATCTTGACACCACCGCAGCCAGCCATCCCCCGACCGCAACTATGGCCGCCAACTTTATCAACGGTCTCTTTGGAGGCTCCAAATCGTCCTCTGCATCCGCAGTTCCTAGCGGAGACGCCGGTATGTGATACTCAATCGCAATCCCCAGCCAATGTGTCCAACC
>PJEX01000600.1:0-13946 GCA_005350895.1 Colletotrichum tanaceti | reverse complement strand
GCGGGTATCCCGTACAGGTATGTCCTCCAGAGTTGCGAGGAGCAGGGGTGTGTGTGTGTGTGTGGTCCTCCGCGGCTTGCGCCGAGACTGATGAGAGATATTAGGTAGGGGGTTAAGAGTCAAGAGGCTGGGGAGATGGTTGATGGGCAGGCAGGTGTTTTGGGGGGGGCATGATTGTATGGAAACACCTGTAGTCAGCGTCAGTTCTGGCTGTTGTTGCCTGCTCTACCGTGTAGGTGAAGGGGAGGGACATGGGTCTTGCGAACCGCCGGGAGAGGCTATTCGTGGAGACCCCGGGAGGGGGAGGGTATGGCTGAGACTATGAGATTTCGTCATCGACGACACTTTGTTCAGAGAAGAAGGGAAGTAAGAAAAAGGAGGGGTGGTGGGAATCACTGCTCACTCGCCGGGAACCCCGGGATAGTAAAACAGATCCAGACGGGGAGAACGAGAGAGAGAGAGAAAGAGTGAGAGTGAGAGAGTGAGAGATAGATAGGGGAGGGGCATGGGGGGATGGGGGACGGGCTTTTTCGGCCGATGTTTGGGTGGCGGTTGTTTCGTCTTTCGTCCTTGGTACCTCGTGGGCGTCGTGTCGTTTGGATGGATGGATGGATGGGGGATTGGACGGTGAAGCTGATGTCTTGCATGGTTGGAAGTTGAAAAAAAGTCTATGGGGAAGGGGGGATTCGCAGCCTCCTCCTGTCGGATCCTCCGTCAATGGCATTGACGGGGGTTTGTCGGTGTGAAGGCACGAGCAAACAGGCGGAGGAGGGGGGGATTCGGCACTCGATCCCCGGTGGTCTCCCCCATTTTGGAGTCGCCGAACGCGAACCATCACCGACCTTCCTTTCTGTTTCTGGTTGTTATTTGTTGTGTCAGAGTTTTGGTGGAGGACGAAGGAGCTTGCCCGGCAGCTGAAAGATGGGGGGGATGGCGTGGCAAAGGATGGGCCGGGCTGGATGGCCGGACTGGATGACGGGGTCGCGATGGCGACGATGGTGATGACGGTGTGGTGGTGGTGGTGTCGAAGAGACTCTACAGGAAAGAGAGTATGTACACACCACGGACGCGGTGTCTGCTCTGCAGGGTTAGGTGTCCTGGAACCCGTTGGAACCTGCAGTTCTGAGTTACCGTGCTGTCGTGGTTCTGGAAGACTCTAGATCCAAAGTAGTAGAGTTTTTGTTTTTGTTTTTTGGAGAAGACTCTTTGTCTGACGTCCCGAGCCGGTACGACGAAGTATATATGTATGTATACTACACCCAGGTTGACTTGTGTGATGTAAGTACACCGCAAGTTGTGCGATGTAAGTTGTTTGACGAGCCGACGCGGTTGAAGCTTTCGTGTTCTCACAACTTTAATCGGTTGAACTCACAACAAAATGTATCCAGTCAGGTGCTAGAAGATGTCAATGCGTCGCTCTCCACCCAAGTCATGGGTTTCCTCTAATAACGGCGGTCCTGGTATCTGTATTTGGGTTGGGTAGAAGTCCCTTCCTGGTCTCAAGAAATGGACCCGATTGGGGTGCTCTATGTACAGAAAGGACTTCCTGACGTCTAGCAGGACCCGATAGGATGGCTTATATTGATGGAGTTGAGTTCAGTTGGTTTACCAAGTAAATAAAACTCACATCTCATGCGATGGGGACAACTCACTGAGCACAAATGTATGGCAGAACCAACTGGATTTCCCTTCCCCTGCCATTTCACCAAGCCCGGGACGATTAAGTGTCAACAATCCAGCGTGAAAGCTACTGTAGTCCGGAGCAGGTAGACCAACGCCCTTCTTCTGAACTTGTTTTTGTGTTATGCCCGCCGCGATTGTGTGTGGATCGGCCCCCCCCCCTCTCATCATATTGGCGCAAGCCTCGGAGACCAGCCCGGCATTGAACTTGTCACACAATGCACTGGTACGAACCTTTTTGTTTCTTGTTCTCCCAGTAGGGACTCGTTTGGTTGCCCAAGATCGTGATAGATTCTGTTGAATTGAAGGATGTACGCACACAGGGCGCACCCTGTGCGCACGGGGCGTAGGCCCGGAGATAGGCTTAAGCCCGGCGTAGCCGGCCCTTCGCCGAATATCGGAGGGACTGCTGCAGGCTTCTTCCCAAGCAGTAGGCTCTAGTTATGGCCTTAGGCGCCCAGGAATAGGGTTCTTATAGGCCTAAGTCAGGGGCTGGCTGCAGGGCACGATAGTTACACACATATATCTTAATACACATTTAATTAACTTATCACTGTAACCCTTAATAATCTGACAATTAAGAGTCTTATATGCTTAAAAACTGATAATAATAAGCACTGCAAAGCTATTTATAAGCTTACAAGATATCTACTAATACTACTAAGACTATTCTTAATAGCCCTACTAATTAGGTTCTCTAGTTTAACTAGCTTAAAACTAAGGCAAAAACCTATAAGCTTTAGGATGTAATTAACCTATTAATTGCTATATATAATACATCTAAAACACTTAATAGGCTGCTTGCTAAGCTAGAAAAGCCCTTAATACGTAATCACCTGTATATAGGCGCAGTTAAAATAACCCCTGTAAGCACTACTGTAAATACCCCTTTAAATACTGCTCCTTTAAGAGCTAAAAGCGTCCCAGCACATAAGACACGCTTGCAGACTACAGCCCTTTAGTAGCAGCAGTAACTGCAGCCTTAACCTAAGCTACAGCCTTTACATAAGGAGCCTAAAGATATAACTCTAGCCCTAGATATTAGTTATACGCTCCTGCGCATAGCAGACGCCTTATAATATGTATTGCAGCTAGAGGATCTCTCTCTAGCTAACCTTCTCCTGTATAAGGAGCGCTATATACAGTATAACAATAACCTGCATGTATAGGAGAAGCGCCTTAAGCGCTACAGTAACCTCTAAGAATAGGTATACTAGACTGTCTCTACTAACCTTAAGCTCTATTACTATACCTCTAACAATAAGGTTAACGCCTAGGTAATTACCCTCTAGGCTTATATAGGAATACACCCTTCTAAACGTAAGGAGAATATATGTATTATACTAGAAAAGGTCCTCTAAGTAACCTTAAGGTACCTAGGAACTAAGAAGGAAGTTAAGGCCTAGCTTATAAAGTAGGAAAAGGTACTCTATAAAGCTACTACTAGTAGTATCCTAGGGGCCTAGCTCTTAAGCAACTAGTTTAACCTATTTATAGTAGCTTTCTAGAAGACCTATCTCTTAAGCTAGGTATATATATACTACTATACTAAGGTTACTAATACCCTTAATAACTACCTAATGCTAGGATTAGTACTCTCTAATATCTAAAAGTTCCTACAGTTAATAGACAAAAATAAGTATATAAAGAAGGCTAGGTAAGGGGCCTTTAGTCCTACCTATACTAAAACAACAGATAATAATAAGAAGGAGGGTTATAGGAACTATAACTATAGGGGATAAGGCTGTAGCTATAGAGGGTATATAAGAAAGGAGGTATTATTAGCTAAGGGGGTAAATACCCCTCTACTATTATAAGAAGCTAGCGTAACTGCAAAGCATAAGCGCTTAAGTATAAGCATAAGTGTAGTAGAGATACTGCCTGCAAAGCATATAACTATAGACACTACCTACAAGCTCTATACAGGCCCTTATTATAGTATTATGCAGTGCTTCTACATACTCCCTCACCTAAAGAGATATAACAGACTGCTTAGTAAAAGCATTAAAAGGCTTATTAAAATATACCTCTAGACTAATAAAGCCCTTACTAAGAAGCTTTAAGTAGTAAGAATGTTAGCTAAAGGCTCTAATTAACTTTATAGTAGATACTAAGGCAGGATTTCTGCAGCCTCCTTTTACATTACTAAGAGCTAATATTACTTAGCTAAGTTAGTAATACTTAATTTAGGTAGCAATATCTATATATTTAATAATACTATATAGTTTAAAACTCTCTATAGTATACCTATAGATAATTTTATATAGGCTAGTGTATAATAGCTACCTATTAAGGCGTATAGCACTGCAGAGATTAAGCTCTAAGCGTGTAGGAACTACATTATTAAGCTTACCTTATATAACGTTACCCTTTATAGAGGTATTGCTGCTAACCTTATCTCCTTCTTAAAGCTATGCTAGCAAGGGATCTAGTAGGATATAAGCCTAGGTAATAATTACCTATATAAAGCAGATAAGTTATTTATTATGTATATTAATAAGATTTATAGCTAGTAGGTGCTTAACTATTAGCTATTTTTATTAGACACTATACTTATAGCTACAGTCCCCCTGCTAGCTATTCGCGCAGACAAGATACTACGCCTAAAGCGTAAAAGAAATACCTTTATAATAGCTACCTATAGGAAGCCTATCCTTAGCAACCTTTTTACCTAGCACTAGCGTCTTAGACACCCTAGGCTAGAAGCGCTTAAAAGGATCTCTAACGTTACTTATAGAGTATATATCTAAGGTTTTAATAAGCCTATAATAACAGTTAACTGTAAAGCTTATGCCCTAGGTAAGGCCTATTATATAGTCTAAAGGAGCCTGTAAGAGTTAGTTATCTATATAAAGCCTAGTGACTGCCTTATAGTTAACTTTTATAACCTTAAGGTAGGCTATATAGGTTACTACTCCTATATACTCTTCTTAGACTGCGTAATAGGCCTGACTTAGGACTTTTACCTTTATACCTATAAGATAGATATACTGCTTATAATAATTACAGACTTCCTTACTATACTTAAAGTATACTATAGTTATAAGGTAAAGGTTATTAAGACTAATAATAAGCTAGCTAATAATAATAAGGTTTCTGTAAGCCTTAATGTATGCAGTATATATATTAAGGTAAGCGCCCTAAATACCTAAGCATAAAACAGCGCTATAGAGTGTATTGCAGCTGTAATTAAGCGTAAGGCTAGGTATATAGCTGTTTATACTAAGCTTCCTAACATCCTTTAGCCTAAGATTTATACCTCTATAACCTACCTTTATAACTGTATGCTACAAGCCTCTTGCAGTTAGAAGACTCTATACTAGTTGTAGTATAAGCACTTCTAAGGGGAAGACGCCACGCAATTTACCTAGCTAGACCTTTTGTATCTAAGAGTCTTTAGCTATAAAGCGTATACACTTACAGCAGACACTTAACTTTACTGTTAGTGCCTAAAAAGGCTTACCCTATATATATAGATAGGTTATCTTATTAGCTATACTTTAAGTAACTTATACTGCATTTAGAATCCCCTTTATAGTAAAGTATTTATAATAAGAGATATTATCTTTAATAAAAAACTTATCTTTAATAGTAACCTAAAGGCGCTTGCTAAGGATATTTATAAGTTAGACCTTTAAGATATTAAACATATAATTAACTGCCTTATTCTTAAAGGCTAGCATAATGTAACTACATCCTATATAGCTAATAAGGAGGCTAATAAGATCTATAAAGACTATAATAAAGCTAAGGGGGTGCCTCTAGGCGCTACCCTAAGCGCTACTAGTGCAGTAGAAACTCCTTCTAACAGGCCTCCTGCCCTAGCGCTATATACTAAGTCCTAGTTTAAGCTTATAATGCTGCTACTAATACCCCTAAGATTAGTATTTCTTACTACACTTATAGCAGTATTTATAGGGGGGTAGGAAGGATCTTAATAAGCTAATAAAACCCTCTTTCTAATGCATTGCTAGCAGTTATATGTATCCTTTAAGGCTGCATTCCTTACTAGGCGTATATATAACAAGCATTCTTATATATATAACTCTATAAAAACTAAGCAATAACTAATAGATAGTATAGGAATGCCTAGGTTACAGGCTAGCCCCCTATAAGACCTTACATAATGTATTAACTAATCCCTAGAATGCCTTTATATAATAGGATTATATAGTCTAGAGCTAGCACTTATAGTATCTCTAGAGGGAGCCTGTTATAAGGCTAATACCCTGCATAGCACCTACTAGAAGGAACTCCTGCTGCTCCCTACATTACATAGTTAACTCTAATACTATCCTCTTAAAGACACCTTTTGTAAAGCTAAAATATTATACCTTAATAGCTACATAACCTTACGCTTATAGCAAGAGGTATCTAAAGCTTCTGCGTATAGCAATTAGATTCTTAGTTACTATTAGGTCTATACCTATAAGCTTAATAAGTATAGTTACCTTAGTAAAGTAAAGGCTAGGCTTATAATATAAGGTAACTAATAAGCAAAAGATAACTAAGATATATACACTATAACGCTTATAGGTATGTCTTTCTAGATCCTAATAGCTATAGCTGCTTGCTTTAATTATAAGCTACTCTAATACAACGCAGTAAACGCGTTTATATATATAGATATTAATAAGGAAATATATATAGAGATACTGCCTAGACACTATAAGAAAGGCGTTATCCTATGCCTTTAGAAAGCCCTCTATAGGCTGCGCTGTTTGCCTATACTCTAGCAAAAGCATTTTAAGAAGGGGCTTATAGCGTAGGGCTTTAAATATATAGCTAGAGAAGACTGCTACTAGCAGAAGGGAGAGGTTACCTTCTTCTTTTATGTTAATAATTACATCCTTACCTTCCTAAAGGCCTATAAGCTTATAGCAATAGATAAGCTATATATACTTTAGACTAAATACTACCTTAAAGGCAGCGAAAACCTCTAGTAGTTTCTTAGCCTTAAGATTATATATAACTAAAAGACCTATTACCTATAGCTCTTATAGGCTATATATACTAAGAAGTATAGGAAACTGCTTCCTATATATACTAATATTATAGATAACAATACTACCTAGCATACACCTATAATAAAGGAGGAGCTACTGCTGTATAAAGATAATATACCTCCTGTAGAGTTTTACTGTTATTAATGTAAAGTTAGCACTATCCTTTACACTACTATAATAATATACCTAGACGTTGCCTTTACTGTAAGCAGGCTTATAAGATTTAATTAAAACCCTTTAGATATATACTAAAAGGCTGCTAATAGAGTCCTTTAATACCTCTATAAAACATAATACCTTTACCTCTACTTTAGCGCTAAGCTAGGTAGTAAGGATAATGCCTTTAAAGTTACCTCTAATGCAAGCTTTAGCAACAATACTCTAACCTAAAGGAGCTTATAAGCCTTTATAATAAAGCTTTTTAGAGGCCTTATTATATAGCAAGCTAACAGATAAGACATAGTTATAACCTTAATAACAGAAGTAGAGCTGCTTATGCTTACCTAAGCTACTAAAGAGGTGCTTTTTGTAAGCTAATTAATCTTATAACTCTAAATCTAACTACCTACGCAGCATAGAGACTAATCTATATATATATTAGTAAAGGTAATACTAACAAGAGTATAAATCTAGTATAATAACTAGTAGATAGTAAAGCTTATTATAAGTAAGATTTTATAACTGTATACTAAGCTCTACTATATTAATATTTATAACTACTAGCTATACTAAGAATTTACTAATAGCTATATAGACATTATATATACCCTATTAGCAGAGCTTATAGCAGACAGCTTAATAAAGGCCCTTAACTTAGTAAAGTATAATGCCTTCCTCCTCTAGCTTAATATAACTAATAAGAAGGAGGTCCTTAAGGCTAACTATATAAGAGATCTTATAATTAATAAAGCCTGCCTGCAGGCAGAAATAACTAAGCCTAATGTATAGGTAGTAGAGGAAACAGTCTTATAAGCGTATAAGCTAGTAGGAAAAGCCTTCTTACATACGCTAAGATAACGCAATATTAACGCCCTTTCTGCAGCCTGTAGAGGCTGTAAAGAAGTCTTTCCCTAAGGGGGTATATTAAATTAAAGGATGTATACACACAGGGCGCACCCTATGCGTATAGGGCGTAGGCCTAGAGATAGGCTTAAGCCTAGCGTAGCCAGCCCTTCACCAAATATCAGAGGGACTGCTGCAGGCTTCTTCCTAAGCAGTGGGCTCCAGTTGTGGCCTTAGGCGCCCAGGAATAGGGTTCTTATAGGCCTAAGTTAGGGGCTAGCTGCAGGGCACAATAGTTACACACACACATCTCAATACACATTCAATTAACCTATCACTGCAACCCTCAATAATCCGACAGATTTAGCCACGAAAACTGTGTGGCCTTTGGACTGTATGACATGTTGACTTGATGCAGAGGAAACGGAACATGAGATAGGCGGTCCGGAATGAATGGTCTACATACGATACCCCGCAGATACAGTACATACAGTATATACACTCCGTTGCGTTAGCAGCGTTTGTAAATTAACTTTTTATCTATATATAAATGTAAAATATAATATACTGTAATATACTACCCTCTACCCTAGGGGTATAGGGGGCCTAACCTATAAAAATACCTTAATTTATGTATACTTAAGCATCTAAATAGCTTTAATTAATATTAATAATAGTAAGATACTATAGAAAAAGCCTAATAAACCTATAGTAGCTAGTAATATAGAGGTACTATCTCTAGCACTACTAGCTAATAGTACCTAGGCCTAAAAGGCTGCTTATATAGCTACTGCCTATATAGCCTTAATTACTATAATACTAATCTAAAATTTATCTACTAGTAACTTACTAAGTAGTAGTTAGATAAGGATAATTATTTAGTAGCTACTACTAGTAGTAGCTACCTTATAATTAATACTATTAAAGCTAAAGAGCTTAATTATAAAGATTATAAAGAAAAAGAAGGCTATAAGGTAGTAAAAGCCTTAAGGCTATAAAGATAATATTATTAATAAAGAGGTTAATAAAAATACTATAAATAATAAGAATAATAGTAAAAGTAATAAAATTAGTATAGTTAATAAAGGTACTAAAGATACTAATAATACTAATAATACTAATAAAAATACTATAGCTTAGGATAAAGCTAGTAAGAATTATATACCTAGCTACTAAGAGCCTTAATTTAAGCTTATTAAAGACCTTATTAACTATAAAATTACTATTAACTATAAAATAGGTATATAGTTTAATACCCTTAATAATCCTTTTAATAATCCTTTTAGGACCCTATTATAGGACCTATAGTAGTATAATTTAATACCCTTATAATAATAATAAAATATAACTATACCCTTAACCCTTAAAGACTATAAATTAAATTACTATTTCTTAATTAAGCTTAAGTTCCTTAGTATAGCGTTAGTGCTAGTTATTTAGCCCCTTTAAATTATATAGCGTTTAAAGTTATTATTAGCTAGTAATATTATATATATATAGTAGGAAAAGTAGTTTTTAAAAGAGATAAAAGACTATATTTAAAGTTAACTTTAAGAGTAATACTACTTAATAAAGAGATAAATATTAATTAAATTTAGTAAAAAGAAAGTAATTATAAGGATATTAGTTATATACTTTTATAATAACTTTAGCGTTATAGATAATAAGTAGCTAGTCCTACTATAGGCTTTAATTACTAAGTAGCTTAAGCTAATTAGTTAACGCCTTTTAGAGGTATTCTTTACTATTAAAGTTACTTATACTACTAAGTTAATTATATTAGCTATAGGTACTCTAGTATAGATAAGAGTAGTAGTAGTAATTAAGCTAGTAAAGGTAGCTAAAATACTATTATAAAAGCTATATAAGCTAACTAGTTAGCTATAAGGCTAGGAGTTATACTTTAAGCTAAAGAAGGCTATATCTCTATTAAATAATATAATTAATAAAGTAGCTAAGTAAGCTAAGTAGAAAGAGAGGTTATTTTAGTAGCTAATAAAGTATTATTAGTATACTAATTAGATAAGTTATTATAATAGTAATAGGAAAAGTCCTAATACTAACTAGTGCTTTATTATTAATAAGGAGTACTACTAACTTATACTATATAACTTTAAGCTATAGTAGTGAAAGGGTGTAGTAAAGGATAGCTAGAGCAGTAAGGTAACTAGGACTAATTACTACAACCTACTAAAGCTAACATAAGATACCTCCTTAATTAGCATAAGAGCTATCTTAATTAGAGGTTTAGAAGCCCTAATTAAGACTTACTTATCTAACTAATTAAAGGAGAGAATGCTCCTAAATAACTTACATAACTATAATTAAAAGTAAATTATTAATAAAAGGCTTTAGTTTAATCTAAAGGACCTTATAGTCTTAATTAAAGGAAAAGAATTAGTTATGTTAAGTTCTCCTAATTAGAGCAGTCTAGCTAAGTCTATATATATCTTAATTAAGCATTAGTTATATAATTAAGGGAACCTAGATACTAATTATACCCTATTATAATTATCCCTTAGTTTATTATCTTTATTATAAAGGGAAGAAACTATCTAAAAAGAAAAGCCTAATTAGTGTTAAAAATAGCTATTATATAGCCTAGCAGTAAAAGCCTTACTTCTTCTTAGCTACCTTATCCTTCTTATCCTTTTTCTCCTTCTTCTCCTTACTAGCAGAGACCTATTTCTTTTCCTAGAGATTACTAGTATCTTTATAAGCCTATCCTTCCTAATTATCTCCTCTACTTAGTAGGACCTAAAGAGAATATAGTAGACTAAAGTAAGCAGCCTTATTAATTAGATTATTATATTAGTTAACCTAGTCCTCCTTAGAATACTTACTAATATTTAGTTTATTAATATTTAGATAGTATAGTAAAAGCTTTTTATAGTAGGTAGTATAGCAGGCTTAATTATACTTATTTTCCTCCTACTAAGTATATTTAGCTATAGTAAGTATTAATTAAATATCCTTCTATTAAGACTAGACATTAGCAGGAACTAGAGAGGGTATAGGATTAGGTAAGGGGTGCTTTAATTTAGTAGCATTAGTGTACTCCTATTCTAGATTATTAAGGTTCTTAATAATATTATTAAGGTTATTAGTTATTAAGATATTTAAGATTAACTTAGTAAGCTTTATATATAGAGTTTTATTAGGGATTATAGGCTAGGGCTTTAGGGTCTTATTATATATAGTAATAAGTATATTAATTAAAAGTAATTAATAGTCTAGGTAAACTAGGAGTCCTTTAATTAAGAGTAAAGTAAATAGAGTCTTAGGGTGTTATTCTAATTAGTAAGAGCTATTACTACTAGTAGAGAAGAGGCTATTAATAGTTATTAATTAAGTAGTATATAGGTTAATTAGTATAAATATTAAGGAGGGTTTTATAGTTAGAAGTATTAGGGAAGGTAAAGAAGTTTAAGACTTAGTAGTAACTAGAGACTTAATAGTAATAGATAGAGACTTAACCTTAGGGTTAATTATAGTAATATCTAAGCTTAATCCTATCTCCTAAAGCGCTTAGGACTTAGAATGTTATTAGTAGATCTTATTAGCCTCTACTTAAGCCTACTTAAAGGATAAGTAGGGAATATCTCTTATTATATTATAAAGGTAGAATCCTTTATAATAGAACTTATAGCTAATCTACTAAATCTAAGTAGCTTATAACTTATTACTAAAGGTCTTTTTAGATATATATTAAGGGTCTCTCTAGATTAGGTTCTTAGATAGGTATAACTAGCTATATTATATAGCTACTTAGAACTACTTAAGAATATAGAGGCTATATTCTAATCTACTAGGCTACTAAATAAAGTTAATAATATAAGAAGAGATATTAATTAGGTATTAGATATATAATAAGGTATCTATAGCACTATAGAAAGCTTTTAGAGCTATAATATTATTAAGAAAAAGAGCTTCTAATTAGCTACTAGCCTAAAGAGGATTATACTAGTAGACTATACTATCTTACTAATTAATAATTATTCCTATAAAGTATCTAGGGGTATTAGTAAAAAGAGGAAAGAGAATAAGGTATACTAAGTTCTTAATTACTATATAGAGCTTAAGGCGCTAGGGTAGAAAGGTAATATTTATAGTAGAGCTTTTAGTGCTTTACTAACTAATTAGGACTATAATAATGTTATAGATAGGGGAGAGATCTCTAATTATAATAAAGAGTGTAGCTTTAATCTTATCTCTTATAATCTAGTCTTATTAAAGGAGATACCCCTAAAGATTATAGTAGTTATAGAGAATGTTTTTTACCTTTCTATAGCTTATACCTTCCTAAAGATAATTATTATTAACCTAATTAAAGGTATCTATTTACTACTAAAGGAAGTAATTAATATCCTCTTACTAGATCTAATTAGGAAAGTAGATATTAATAGGAGTAGGAATAGAGTAATAGAAGGACTTATAGCTACTTATAGTATAGTAGTAAGGCTAAGTCTAGCAGGAGAAATATATATTTATATATAGGTTAAGGAACTAGGATTTATAGGCATTAGTAATATAACTAAGGGGTATTTAAAGGTAGTTAATAGACTAATTAGGGGCCTAGTTTCTATATTAGTACTAAAGGTTATTCTTATAGTCTTAAATAGTATATAGGCCCTAGATTCTAGCTGTAGTAGAGGTTAGGCTTTAGGTGCTAGAGAAAGGAGAAAGAGTTAATATTATAGGTATTAATTAAGTAGTAATAAAAAGGGGATTAAATAACTAAAGAGGAAAAAGTCTAAAGATAAAAAAAGTATATATAAAAAGAGAAAAAGGTATGCTAGCTTATTACTAAATTTATTAATTAGTTATTATTATTAATAAAGAAGAAAAGAAGGGTTATAGGGTAGAAGAAGTAAAGGTCTTTATACTACTTAAGAAGAGGGGCCTCTATTAGAGAAAGGTAAGAATAGCCTTAATAAAATTAGAAGGTATAAGAGGCTATAGCAGTAAATTACTTACTTATCCTTTAGATAGAATTAAGGTAAGGCTATTATAAATTCCTACGTTTTGTTAGGTAACCCTAGTTATAGTACCTTAAGTATAAGACCTTCCTCCCTTAGGTAGCTTAAAAAGGGGATAAAAGGGCTCTCTTTTTCCTTTATCTTTCTCTTTTAACTTCTTCCTCCTTTATACTTTTCCTACCCTTTAAACTAAATAAATAAATTATCCTTTTCCTTAATTAACAATAATCTAACCTTACTTATAATAGCTACTATTAGTAAGGATAATAGATACTATATAAAGAAGGTAGTTACTAACCTAATTTACCTATAGTAGTTCTTATTAATTCCTCCTAAGAAGGCTAAGTTAATAAAGCTCTAGAAATATAAAGTCTAGAAGATTAATAATTTATAGATTAAGGTAAGCTTCTTAGTCTAATTAGAAAGTTAAAGGTACTAATTAATAGTTCCTTCTTTAGATTCTTAAATATACTAGCTAGGCTCTACTTCCTAGTCTAGCTAGTATACTATACACTAAATTTAAACTTATTAATCTATTTAGGGAAAGCCCTAAAAGTCTAACTAGTTTTAGTTAAATATCTTAAACTAAATAATTATAAAGAAGATCTTAAGTAACCTATAGCTATCCTTCTATAAGTATAACTTCTAGCACTATATCTTTATTAACTTTAAGATTATAGGTTTTTTTAGTGCTTTTACTTAATATCTCTTAAATTAAACTCTAGTAGTTAATACTCTTCTAATCTAGGTATTTAGTGTCTAGAATAGAGTCCCTTATAATTACTATACTTATAGCTTCTAGAGCTATATTAGTAGCTAAGAAGAGATAGTAAGAAGTATAACTCCCTTCTTTAAGTATATCTTACTACCTAGAGAGTTTTATAACTGCTATGCTAATTATATATATAATAAGGGACTAAAGAAATATAACTTTAAGATATTAGCTAGTTATTAGTAGAATAGAGGTAATCCTAGTATTAATCTAAAGAAAGAAAAGGTATATAGGCAGAAGATAAGTAGTAATAGTCTAGTTTTATTAATCCCTTAAGACGTTAAGGTAGGCCCTATATATCTATATAAGCTAAATAACTATATTAAGGAGGTATATAAGCAGAAGGCTAGTTAGTATAAGGAGTAGTATAATAAGGCTAGCTATATCTTAGATATTTATAAGTTAGTCTATTAGGAGTAGTATTAGAAGGGAATAATACTTAAGGAGTAAATTATAGTAGAGGTTTTTAGAATTAGAAGTTAACTATAGTATTAAATAGTCTAGAAT
>PJEX01000599.1:0-11937 GCA_005350895.1 Colletotrichum tanaceti | reverse complement strand
CAATCGTACAAAGGTGTACTGTCACTCTACTCTCCCACGTCCCCATTCCTAGGACCCTGACCTCCCCCCTCCGCCGTCGACGTCCTCAGCACGCTCATCCATCCTCACAACTGATTCCCTTCTCACTATGCGGTCTTTCACCCCCCTCCTCGCCCTCGCGGCCTCGACAATGGCGGCAGCGGCAGAGACGCTCCTCTACAGCAACCCCCTCAACTCGACCTCGGACGTCGCCAGCTGGGTCGCCGAGGGGCCCCTCAAGGTCGCCGCCGTGGACTCGTCCATCGAGCTCGCGGGGGCCGGCGCCGAGGCCGACTACTTCGTCTGGTGGGTGCCCGAGGTCTTCCCCGACGGCATCCGCATCACCTGGGAGTTCTCCCCGCGCGCCGAGCCGGGCCTCGCCATGTTCTTCTTCGGCGCCGCCTCCGCCGCCGACGACGGCAGGGGCTCCATCTTCGACCCGTCCCTCAAGCCGCGCAACGGCAGCTACCCGCAGTACCACTCCTCCGACATCCGCACCCTGCACGCCTCCTACTTCCGCCGCCGCTGGCCCGAGGAGCGCGCCTTCCACGTCGCCAACCTGCGCAAGTCGCCCGGCTTCCACCTCGTCGCCCAGGGCGCCGACCCGATCCCGCCCGTCCCGGACGCCGCCGGCGCCTTCTACAAGATCGAGGTCGTCAAGGACGAGCGCGAGGTCCGCTTCTCCATCAACGGCCTGCCCATCTTTGAGTTTTACGACAACAATTCCACGGGCGCCGTCATCCGGGACGGCCGCATCGGGTTCAGGCAGATGCAGCCGCTCGTTGCGCGGTACCGCAACCTGCAGGTGTGGAAGTTGTAGGATGTTATGTCGAGGTATTCTGAGCGGATGTGAAGGGGGGGGGCTATGATACAATCAATTAAATCTAATAAAGACAATGAAGATATATTGAGAGAGAGAGAGAGAGGGAGAGAGAGGGAGGGAGAGGAAAGAAAAGAGATACTCTAATACCCCCCACCCCCAATCTCACTCATCGTGCTCCTGAACTCCGTTCCGTAACCTTGACCTCCACCGGGTCGGCCGGCCCAAGTCTGAGGACAACTTGGGCACGAACTCGTCCGCGACCGAGCCCTCGTCCCCGAGCTTGTCCAGCTCCTCAATCAGATCCGCCACGTCCGGCGGCGGCGCCGTCTCGAACACGGCCTGGATGTCCCCGTGCGGCGAGAACCCCGAGAACTTCCAGCCCAGGAGCGACCCGTCCCCCGTCTTGGCCCGCGCCCGCCGCGAGAACTGCCGCCTCTCGTAGAGGCTGATGAGCAGCAGCGTCGGCAGGTTCAGCGCGCGGATGAGGGCGACGTTGACCCTGTGGAACGCCTCCGGCGACACGAGGAAGCGCAGCGGCAGCAGCGTCGCGAGGGCGAAGACGTTGAAAGGCGGCGGGTACGCGAAGATGGCGTCGCTCTTGACCCCCTCGAACGTCAGCACGGCGCGGCGGAACTGCACCTCGGCCGTCTCGTCGGCAATGATGTTGGAAAAGGTGTTTGTGAGCATGGCGACGAGGATCGTCAGGAACAGCGTGTTGCCGAGGAAGGCGAAGCCGATCATGAGCGCGGGGCCCAGGACGATGTGGAACTGCACCGACTCCTCGATGCCCGTGCCGTCGAGGCCGAACCAGATCCAGAGCATCCACTTGCCGATGGTGAACCACGAGGGCGTCTCGTTGAAGTTGTCGTTGGAGTCGATGAGCCACTGCAGCGCGAGCAGGAAGCCCATGAAGCACCAGCAGGCGAGGAACGACAGCAGCAAAAAGTCCTTCATCATGGCGTGCAGCGAGATGAGCACGATGTTGTCCGGGGCGATGTTGAAGGCGACGCGGGTCAGCAGGATGGGCGCCGCGAGCGGGAGGATGTGCAGGCCGTGGCCGTCGGGGAAGTGGCCCGCGGCGACGTCGTAGATGCGCGCGACCACGTAGACGCCGTAGATGGCGGAGAAGGTGACGTCGAGCCAGGACCACAGGTTCTGCGCGTGCACCTCCCAGCCGTGCTCGACGACGGCCGCGAGCTCGTCGAGCACCCAGCCGGCGGCGTAGATGCAGAAGAGGAACTCAAACACCTCGTTGCTGCTCCGGCGGTACAGCATGGCGAGGAAGTAGAGCACCATGAGCACGAGGAACTGCACGAACTCGATGAAGTGGCGGGAGCGCGGGACGATGAGGCGGTAGTGGTTCAGGATGGGCGCCTTGCGCGGGTCGTAGAGCGAGATGGGGTGGTACTTGTAGTGGTCCGGGAGGATGTCGACAAAGGACAGCGGCGTGTAGCTGACGCGCCCCTCGTAGACGGCGTTGACGACGCGCTGGCAGGCGGGGGAGCCGATGAAGGTCTTGCTCTCGGAGAGGATGGCGAGCTCGAGAGCCGTGAGCTTGCGCTCGAGGCCGCCGCGCTCCTGGACGGCCCACTGGCGGCGGCCCTCGAACTCGACGGCCTCGGGGGCGCCCTCGAAGGGATCGAAACCGCCGACGAGCATGTGCGAGAGGAAGAGCAGGCCCTGGGCGCCGGGGTTGGACTCGTGGAAGCGGCGGAGGATCCGGGTGGCGACCAGCTCGCAGAGAGCCGCGCGGGCCATATTGACGGGCTGGTGGACCGTGGTCGCCTGCTGCCGGAGGAAGTGAAGGCGGTTGGCCAGGAGGCAGTAGACTGAGGGCCATTATCAGTACTGGTGATGCTTCTCAAAAAGAGAGGGGGGGCACTAAAGTGAGGAGTTCTTGATGTACTTACCTATTGTGATATCCTTTGGGTGGAACAGACGCTCAACGAGAGGCCTTACGGTGAGAAGATTCATCCTGGGATCGCTCAGTTGATCAAGCGTGTATGGATCGTCTGAGGGAACAGCCAGTTAGTTACCATAATGCTGATGATGACGTCGCCCAGTGGCCTCTCACCTATGCTCGCCACAATGAGCCGGCGCACACTGCCTTCTCCGTCAGCGCAACAACCATGACTGGGGGACGTGTCAGGGGCGAAGTTACCGATGCATCGACACGTAAATGGGGAGGGCCGTCGTAGAGCCGGACGGTACCCCGGGCCTCTCGTCTTCCTCGTCGCCGAGACACGCCTCCGTCTCGGAGCCGCCGGCAGCTCCTACGGGGCTTTCATCCTCGTCCTCGTCCGGGCCCCCGCGGTGCCGCTCCCGGCCCGTCCACAGCTTGGCCTCTTCCATCATCTCCTCGGTCGGTGACGGTCTCATGTCCGGCTTCTCCTCGCAGGTCGGTTTGTTCCGTCTGCGTCGCAAATACATTCACGTTCTACATCAAAGCATCTCACGTTCTTCAGAGGGGAAAACAAGGGGAGGGTCGGTTCGGCTTTTGTTTATGACGAGACGAAGAAGAAGAGGGAAAAAAGGTAACAATCTCAGAAGACGATTTGCCGAGAGTGGTGCTCCCTACGGATACCTATATGCACAAATGAAGGGACGCGCGGGGAATGGCTGGGACCCTTTTAGTCATGGAATCTTGGCGACTCATTTACACGACCACTGCCGCGATGCCCAGGATGGAGGGGAAAGCCATTATGTAAATGCGACTCGCCTTGCACAACTGCCCCTGAAACTGTGCATCGACGGCTGAAATTGGTGTCATTTTCCTGGGAGGGCCTGGGCTGGCTGGCGGGTCTAAGGGGGTAGGGGAAGGGCGAGGAAAACAACCATGGGATTTGCCGTTGCATTAGAAGCTATCGTCGAGGGAACGAAGGAGGTAGTCATAATTCTGGCCGCTTGTAACCTCGAAAACATACTTTTAATGGATAGCGTTAGGTAGAGCCCAGATAAACTTACGAGCATTCCCGAAAATAAAGTTGACAAGCACAAGCCACAAAGCGAAGAGTAATCATCATTTACCGCGGAAACATAGTTGAGCCCGAGTTGTTTCGAAATATCCATGATCGAGGGATGGGAATACGGATACAGATCCTGGTGATGTTGATGTGTTGCACTTAACAACGAACGCCAAGTCGGACGGGGCTTCCGTCCCTAGGGACCAAGACTGGAGCAATTATCTCGGTAAATTATTATTCCGTTCCAAACGCCCCACACCCAGCCACAGCACCCGTATTTACCTACCTCAGGTAGATGACTCCGATCGCCCCACCCTCCGACCGCGGGGGTCCTATCGATAAACCCTTCGTCGCCTAGGAACGAAACCCCCACTGCTCCCATCGCCAGCGTCCGCCCACCCGCAACGTCATCCAGGCACCACCCGACTTTCCCACCTCAACTCTGCACGAACCCAAACGACAAAAAACCCAGCAGCACTAGAAGAAAGGGTGGGGACAAGAAGAGAGAAAGAAAAAAAGACAAAGAGAGAGAGAGAGAGAGAGAGGGAGAAAAGGGGGAGACGATTCTTCGCCCGCAAACCACCACCCAAACCAACGAAACAACCAAACCCACCCACGATGAACCGCCTCTTCGGCGCCGCTCCCAAGGGGCCGAAGCCGACCCTCAACTCGGCCATCACAAACATCGACGACCGCATCTCCTCCATCGACGTCAAGCTCTCGGCCCTCACCGCCGAGCTCAACACCTACCAGCAGAAGCTCGCCAAGATGCGCGACGGCCCCGGCAAGAGCGCCATCAAGCAAAAGGCCCTCAAGGTCCTCCAGCGCCGCAAGATGTACGAGGCCCAGCGCGACCAGCTCCAGTCCCAGGTCTGGAACATGGAGCAGGCCCAGACCATGCAGGACAACCTCAAGAACACAATGGCCACCGTCGACGCCCTGCAGACCACCAACAAGGAGCTCAAGCGCCAGTACGGCAAGGTCGACATCGACAAGATCGAGCGCCTGCAGGACGAGATGGCCGACCTCATGGACATCGGCAACGACATCCAGGAGAGCCTGTCGCGATCCTACGACGTCCCCGAGGACGTCGACGAGGCCGAGCTCGACGCCGAGCTCGAGGCCCTCGGCATGGAGGCCGAGCTCGAGCCCGACATGGGCGCCGGCCTGCCGAGCTTCATGCAGGAGGAGCTGCCCGAGTTCGTCGACGAGGAGCCCAAGGAGGGCGCCAAGGTCAAGCAGGCTGCCGGCTGAAAACAGCGTCGACAACCTTGGAACTACAAACCCCACATGCGAGACGTGAGCATGCAAGACGGAGCAGGAGTTGGAACGGCGTTTTCTTTTTGGTTCTTGTTCCCATCCATCGGTACACTCCATATCCACTTCATGATCAAGAGAGAGAGAGAGAGAGAGAGAGAGAGAGAGAAAGAGAGGCACGAGACACAGTCGAGACCGTTTGTCGCCATTATGCACTAGAACCTCACTTGATTCTGTTATCCCCATCTCCCATGTCCCGTGAGGAAAACGTAATAAAAAGTACGCCCAAGAGGAGAGAGAGAGAAAGATGAAGCCGTCCTCCTCTCTTTCCGTTGCCCTCCCTATACAATACGCTATGCCGGTGATGCTACAACTACTACTCCAACAACTGAACGTCCATATCTTACTCCACCGTGCCAAAGAACCGCGCAACCTCCTCCAGTTCCGGGTCGTTGTTGCAAAAGTCCCAGCCCACAATGGTATTTGTTTGACTACAACAAATAATCCTCCGGGCGTCGAATTGCAACTTGAACACCCGTGCCGGGCCATTGTCGCCGTTGGCCATGTGCGGGTGGTGCGCCGCGCCGGGCACCGCATGCTGCGCTCCCTGTACCGGCACCGGCGTCGCCTGCGTCTGTACGGGCGCTCCCGGCTGTGTCGGCACCTGCCCTTGACCTTGGCCCTGCTGTGTCGGGTGGCCCTGGCCTTGAATGTGCAGGTGTCCCTGAACCTGGGGCGCCGCAGGTGGCGGGGTATTGCCGGCGGCAGTGCCGGCGGCAGCAGCCATTTGAGCCCGTACGTCAGGTCGGCGAGCGTGAACACTTCCGGCAACAACGGCCGTGGTCAGTTGTCTGCTGGGCGGCCTGTCCATAAGGGGGCCACTGGCAGAACCTCCCGCAGGGCCAGGCGTGTCGGAATCGGCAGTAGCCGGACCAAGCGGCGGTAATGAAGGCGGGACGATGGTCGGCTGTTCGCGAATGGGTCCATGTCCGCCGGCTAGGATGACTTGCGCCTCTAGCAAGGCCGCATGAAGCGCATTGCGGAGTTCGTCCCGAATCCGCGAGTTCGGTTCTCGGCCGATGGCGGCCTGGATGTGCGCCCTGTGTGCCATGGCCATGGTCGGGTAGTTATGAAGGGTCTGGCGAAGCTGGGTCGGTCCCTGGGGAACGACGGTGTCGACGAGTTGCATGAAAACTTGAGCAGGGTCCTGTGCGGCGAGAACATGTGCTGCCGGTCTAGAAGACCCGGTGGAAGGTCCCCGGGCAGCGCGCGAGGCCATCGTGTGCGACAACGCGCCTTGACCGGCGGCTGCAAGCAACGCTTCGGCAGCTGCTTGCGAGTCCGCACGCGCCTGCGCCTGGGCTGCTGCGGCGGCTTCCTCGGGCCGCAGGTGTTGCATATCCTTCCACACGCCCTCCTTGTCGCGACGCCAGATGATGATGCTCTGGTCGTACGAGCCGGAAACGATGCGAGCATACTTGCCGCCGCCGCCGCCCGGGGGTAGAGCGGCGCCATACGCCGTAATATCCTCCGGTCTGCTACTGCCCGCGTTACGAGGTTGGCCTCGGCGGCTCCGGGTGTACTCGGTAAAGGGGGCAATGACGCCGGCTTCTATCGCCTTGAAGTACGTCTCGTCGACCCGCTTCGCCTCGGCCTTATCCTCGTCGGCGCTAAATGGGAGGTCGCCGAAACCTGCCTGGACGGTCCGGACGAGGCTGGTGTGCGCCCGCAGACTGGCCACCTCGAGACCGCTGGCGCGGTCGAATACCTTTACCTCGCTGTCGCTGCTGCCACTAACAATCCTCCGACCATCGTACTGCACGCAGGCGATGCCCTTGCCATGGCCGACGACAGTCCTAATGCACACCTGCTTGGTCCAGTCCCAGACCTTGATGTTTCTGTCGCCGCTGGCCGAGACAACCTCGTTGTCGCAGATCTGGACGGCATTGACGGCCGCGCCGTGGCCCTCGAGCACACCAATCATGGTGTAAGAGGGCTTGAGGGGCAAATCGTCCATTGGGTTTCCGTAGCTATAGTTCCGGAGGCGGGTCGGGGCAGAGAAGACAACGTCGACGTCGCCGTACCCAGGTTCGCCGTAGCGTAGGGGTCGGCGGTTGAAGATCTTGATGGTCTTGTCCTTGGAGCAGGTGACGAGGATCCTCTTGTCGAACTTGACGTTGAGGACGGACTCGGAGTGCGCGTTCTTGAGGCGCTGGATGATCTTGCCCGTCGAGAAACGCCAGAGAATGACGTCCGAGTCGCTGCTGCCAGAGACGACAAGGTCTTCCTCCGGGGCCGAATCGAACTGCAGGCACAGGACGGATCCGGTGTGCCCCTCGAGCGGCTTCATCTGCAAGCGACGGGTGTGCATGCTCCAGATGCGGATCGTCTTGTCTCGGCTGCCGCTGACGATGTAATCGCTGTCGTACTGCAAGCTGTAGATGCACTCCTGGTGGCCCTCATCGAGGTGATCGGGATGGGGCAGCTGGAAATGGGAGCATTTGCCGAGCTCCCAGTTCTGCTCCAGGCGGCGGCGCATCGTGTAGATGTACTTCCAGTTGAGCTTGTATCTCGAGCTGGGTGCGTCCCAGGACCAGAGGGTCGAGCGGGCAAGGCTTCCGCGGGCATCGGCAGGGACCATGGGCGGCAGGGATTCCTCCTTGACAAGCGTCGCCTTGCCCTTGCCCTTGCCCTTGCCGATGGAATCGAAGCCGAGGCTTCTCTCTCGGCTCCGGCTGTTGGAGGCCGAGGCAGAGCGGTCGACGTCCATGTCTCCGGGCTGAGGCGTCGTCGAGGCGGGGCTTCCAAAAATGCTGCTGCCCATGACGGAGTTGGCGGAGTTGTTGGCGGGTTCATCGCGGGGTAGGGCGGCTCCGGCGTCCGTCATTTCGAGGTCGTCGTCCTCGGATATGGCGCGCTTTTTGTAGGTGTGGCCGTCCTCGGAGGATCGAACCCTGTGGAGGGAGCTGGCGGAGTGATTCAAGCCCTCGTTGACCTTGTCCTCCCAGCGGTGGATCTCGGAGTACAAGGCCTTCCAGCCCTCCATATGGTATAGCTTCTCCCATAGCTTGCGGTCGAGGGCCAGTTCGTGCCAGGCGCGGCAGGCCATGGCGAGGTTGATGAGGGACACGGGGTCCAGGTAGCCGAGGATCTTCAAGCAGACCTCCGGGGGCAGATAGTGGACGAAGTCGATGTAGAGGCGAGGGTGCAGGCGCTGGACGATGTCCACGACGGCCGTTGTGGGCAGGTTGTCGAGAATGGCCATGGCAAGCTCTGTTGGTGGACAAGCGACGATAAGTCAGTTCAGTTCGGAATGGAGGCTTGTGAAAGCAAAGCTTCTGATGAAGTTGGGGGCAAGTAGACATACCGGTCTTGGCAGAAACGGAAAGGCCGGGCAGGTGTCTTGCCAGCCAGGCAGGCAAGTCGGCAGGCGGGCGGGCTGCGCTTGAGACATAGTGAAGGCTGCTGGAGCTGGAGCCGGAGCTGGGGTTGAGGGGGTCTTCGGAGTAGCCCTCATCAGGGTCTTGGGAAGCGAAGGCGGCCATGGTGGACAAGTATGGAGATGTGTGTCGCGCGCGCGGGTTCGTCACTACAACTTTCTAGTGGGATGCGTCGTCGCGGGCCATGCGGGCGAGGGAGGAAGGAGGCTCGTGCTCGGGCTCTCGACGCAGGCAAGCAGGCTAAACTTCAGGCGAGAGGTAGGTATGTTTTTTTTGGCTCTCAAAGGTTCTGATGGCGTGGCTTGGAATTATCAGCGGGAAGTGGCCCGCCGTGGGGAGCTGCAGCAAAGAGTTTGCTTGTGCAGCAACGATGGGGAAATCTTTAGTTGCAGGGGAGGGGGTGAGGAAGATTGATGATTGTTTGATTGATTGACTGATTGATGTCGAGGCTAGACTGGCTGCGTCACGTAAAGACAGCAGCGATGGCGATGCGATTTCTTTAATGTGGCGAGGCGAGGCGATGCTTTGTTGCGATGCAGTGAATCAGGTTCGTTGGGGCTGTCGCATTCAGTAAACAAAACAACATAAGGATGCCGACCGATGGGTGGAGGGATTGGTGATTGGGTCGCGGATTGGATGGTGGATGGGGTTGTTGATGTGATGGAGTGAACCGCCCAAAGGGAAAAATAAGAGAAGCAGAAGCGAGTAAGCGTTCGGGAAGACGAGAAAACGAGACGGGACGAAGCGAGATTTGAGAGGATTGTTTGGTCGAAGTTCGGGTTTGGAGGTTGGAAGTTCTGTCCTGGCGGTCGTTTGTTTGCTTGCTTGGCTGTTGTTGGTTGAAGGTCAAAAGGCAGAAAGAGTGGAAAAGTGGCAGGGTGGGCGGCCTGGGAAAGCCTGTTTTGGGGGGGGGTTGACTGCCCGGGGGGGAGGGGAGGGGAAGAGAAGGCAGAGAGTGAAGCGGCGGAGGTGGCGGGATGAGGGCCGTTGCAGGACGACTGCAGTCTGCGGCGATGTGGAACACTGGACGGGGGAGACGGGGGGACGGGGTGACGGTGGGCGTACGGTGGGCAGTGGGTTCACACATAATACAGAGTACGCAGACCGGGGACGGGAGTACCTACGCTCTCTTCCAAGAGCAGTGAACCTAGGTACTTGCCTATATAGGTACCTAGATAAGTACTTAGTGTAGGTACTGCAGAGAGAGGTACGAACCCCGGGGGGGCACAGCAGCAAACATGAAGGCAGCCACGCCAACACCGGGGGCAGCGAAAGGAGAACCTCGATCGAGAAGGAAGGAAGAAAGGGGTCTTGCTTGGTTTTGGGGTCCGTCCTGTGTCGTTCTCACCTTTCCTTGCCTTTCCTTTCCTTCCTCCCAGTTGCCGGAGGGGAGGGAAAGCAGCAGGCACCATTCCACATTTCAGGACGCTCTTTCCCGCACATGCGCCCAACCAGAATCCACCTTGCTGCCAGCCGCCAATCGCTAAACATCGCTGACCAGTCGCCAATTCAGCCGTGCCACCTCCAAACTTTGCCGTCATCTATCCGTACAGAGTACCTGTACGGATACAGATGCACCATCCACCTACTTAGATACCTACCTTACCTACCAGGTCAGTACTGTATGGAATACAGAATACGTATCTCTCCGCCTGTGTCGGCCTACCTCTCCCCATCTTCCCTCCCTCGGGCCGCGAGGGCATCCCAATACCCACATACCGAAGTGGCCACCGCGGGACGGCGCCGTTGTTTCCAGTAATCCTGCAGGCTGCTGCCAGCGGGTGTCGCATTCCGGCCCACAACGTCCACCTCATGGACCATGTAATGAAATGACCGCCGCCGCCCGACTGCTCAACTCCGACACATGCTGCGACAGAGGGCAGAGAAGGGGAAGGAGGGGGGGAAGGGGTGAAGGGGAGGTCTCGTGGTAATACAGATGGAAGATAGAACCGGGACGCGGCGTTCCCGGTACGCCGTGCGGCGCTATCGTTCGGCCACCCGTCCCGGAGAAACTTTACAACGGCGAGCGGCGAAGCTAATCTGCATCGGCATCGGCATCGGCATCGGCGCCTGATAACTGATGCGTCCGGTGGGTTTTGTGGTAGGTATCCCCCCCCCTTCCGGCTCCCCCCTCCCCAGTGTGCTGCAGCTTGCTGCACGAAACACCTGCACAACGCCCACAGACATACGTGCACACACGCACTCACACGACGCAACTCGCATGCCTGGTGCGTACAAAATACTGCTTGGGTGGCGAATTGTCCTGCATCCGACAGCGGGACGACGCCGGGGGCTGACTGGGCCAAACACCATGTGGAGCGTGCCAGTGGAGCGGCGGAGGATCAAGTCCCCAGTGGCCATATGGGTAGTTGGCATCGTGCCTTGTTGGAAACGGCCTTGCCTTCAGACCCACACACGAACGAACACTGCGCATCGGACAGAGTAAGTCTTGACAGTTCCCAAGACGAGAATCGTGCCCCAACGTCAAACCCCCCCTTCGCGGGACGGCTCTTGGCCGCAGCGTAGACGGCCAGCCCCCTCCTTACCTAACATCAGCTTCAGGTCCCGTTCGGATTGACTTTCTCCCTCGCGGCCGTTCCTCTTCTCGAGAAACCCTCAAACCCCCTCCGATACCGTGAAAGAACTGGGCCATTGGAAGAAGATGCCATGTCTATTCCACCTCTGGGCAAGTATCCGCCGCGTTTCCCATACCACCTTCATCATCCCCTCCCCTCCCCTCCCTACCCATACTGTGTTGGTTCATCACAACATGAATAACACAACTTCGAACTTGAGACTCTTGGTTGAACTCTCATCTGCTGCCCTCGGTCAGAGAGTGTGTGTGTCGTTTTCTCAAGCATCTTGGCATTCGTCACGTCTCGGCCATATTGTCAACTTCTCTTCGATGCCCTCGAGTTGGACAAGCTCGGCCCTGCCCAGTTGCGCCCATTGGGTCCACGCGCCGGACCACCGACAACTTTGCCCCTATGGAGAGTCGATGCCACCGTGTTCGGAGACCAGGGGGACTATTGCCTCAGTGGTGATTCCTATGGCCATCTGATCCAATGGACCGGCCAACCCCTTGCACCCGCCAGCACTTGCAGATGAGATGACAAAGGAGATGGCGAAAAGAAAGAAAGAAGGCAAGAAAGAAAAGAACCCCCCAGGAAAACAAACCCGCAACTGCCTCCTCACTGACACATGTAAGGCGCAGATCGGCGACATTTCACCCCAATCACCTCTTGTTCCACACCCGACTCAGTCACCTCACTCACTTACCACTCTGCCAAGTCAGAGTCGTCCCGAGGGCCGCACCGACCAGCGCCCGCCCGTCCTCCGGAGGCCGGACGGCCCGGGTACCCACATGATTGCGCCCCCCTCCCTTTTCCCCTCCTTGCCCTCTCAGAGTCCTAATACGGGGGGGGGGGGGGGGGGG
>PJEX01000598.1:8168-19626 GCA_005350895.1 Colletotrichum tanaceti | reverse complement strand
TCACGGGGGGGGAGGGGGGGGGTAATGTGTGATGTATTACATAGGTTCACTTACAAAAGCGAGTTGGACTGTACCGCAGAGGCACGTCGCCGTGGCCTCGTCTTCCGTGGACCAGCCGTCTTCGGCAACGCCGGAGAGGGGGATGAAAGTGGCCGTGGTCTTGTCGTCTATGGCAACCATGTTGAGCTTTGTAGTAGAGTTCAGGACGACCAAGTTTTTGTTTTTGTTTGATCCAGATGATGCGCGTTGATTGATGTCGTCAAATTATTAATCCAAACAGCCATGGCGCTCAGATATCCATATATATACTCCATTCAGAGAGGAGAAACCTCGAATATCGGATCTAGTCCCGCAGGGTGATTACACACTTGAGTGAGCGGGGAAGAACTGTACGGTAACCATTCCGAAGACCAACGCCGCCCCTTCACGTCGTTTTGAAACGCCCCCGGTATAATGGGGAGATGCCAGAGGTTGCTTACAAGTTACACACACCTCATCTCGCATACCGGCTCCTGCAGACCTGACGTCAAAGTTTGTTGGCCGTGTCGTAATTCAGACTGAGACCCCGTCGCTTGGAACGCAACTGCAGGCAGTGACGACGGGGCGTCTTCTTTCGTCCTCGATTGATTTGCGAGGAGTGATTTCAAAGCCTGCTGCTGACCATAGTCGGGGTAACTTCTCTGCGCAGTTCCACAAGAATTGCTGCCCTGATCAAAGCCGACAGGGAGCACACAGACAAGTACTTAATCACTCAAGAGAGGTGAAGCGGGGAAATAATACCAAAGCCATTCGTTACTCGGAGTCATCATGAGACATTCGGCCCTGTTTCGGTCCTTCTCGGCTTCGTAGGCCGGTGTTGAAATATCGGACCTTTATGACTATGACTGGGTCGTAAGGGACCATCAAGCTGCGTACGAAGATGTGTTTGCAGAGCTGTTGTAACAGTGATTCTATAAATCTTGTTGTCTTGAACTTTTGCGCATCACTACGCCACTTGATTTGGTGCCATGGTGGGAGGCCGTCAGCTTCCTTGTCTTCAGGATTCAAACTCGCCTCGGTCGGGCACCATGGGAGGCTTGCTGCTCGCGGCTCACCACCTGGCGACCGTCTTTAGGCAGCTCGGCTGCGAATGGCTCTCCGATCGGACGGACAACGTCTTTGCCCTCATGCTCGTGTCGTCCTTGGTGTCGTCCGTCGCCGCGTTCACGCTCCGGGGCTTCGCCTACTCACTGGCGTTGTTGGTGGTATTCGCGCTGGTCTTCGGCATATTCGCCCGAGGGGGTTCCTGATACCCTGGGCCAAGTTCGACGCCATGCTGTCCGACGACCCCCAGCCCGTGTTCAGCATAATGGCCTTCGGCAAGGGCGTCGGCGACTTGGCCAAGGGTTCCATCACGGCGGGCCTGTTGACGAAGCCGGTGAGCTGGGGTTACGGTGTGGACCGGTACGAGTCGTTGGTTCTGCTCCTGGGCTCCTCCATGTTGTGTCCGTGCTGGGGGCTTTTGAGTGGCCTCTGAAGAAGCGCTGCGCCAATGAATCCTTACAAGACACGCTTACACACTCTTGATGTTTTTCTTTGGTCTTCTTTCCATCAACGTCAGATCTTCAGAATGGCATGAGCGAGATGGAAAGAGGTTATCCTTGTAAACAAGTACGATGATCCGCTCGTCCAGAAGCTATTGCGCCTTTTTGGTCTCGAATTCCTCCGTCTGCTTGATAGTCTTCTCTATTCGGTGGTCGACAAGACCGGTATTATCGAACACCAGTCGCTCCTTGTCCTCAAGTAGTTCGGAAAACCTCTTCTTCTAAAGACGTAACTTGCCTACACAATGCGCTTCGGCAGCCTCTTCAACTGCATCGTCGTGCGGTCTTGGGAAGGTCATGTCTTGGAATACCGGGCTTCCACAACGTTCAACTCACTCAGTCACTACCCAGAGCCTATACTCCAGGATGATCCCCTTGTCTGTGGACTCATCAAGGGCGCTTTTGAGTTGCCAGATGGAGAAGCTCAAGCAGAGAGCAAGATCCTCCGTCATGAGCCTAGCAGCATTAACATGAAAATCGACTTTGAACGCTGAAGCTAAGGGGGGTTAAAGCAGGATTGAGCGAAAGTAACCGGAGCAGAGCGTAGTCGGCCCCGGCCCGGCTCCCAGCCCGGCCCCCGGCCCAGCCCCTACCTAACCTAGCTGCAAGGTTTGTCTTAATGCCTGACGATGTGACGAAAGAAGGAGGAGGATCACGACCTAGGTTAGGTTGCAGCTAAGGTTTGGAAATTATTGCTATCATTGCTATTTGCAAATTATTAGGAAGGTTTCTATAGACTTGTACAGAGACTTAATTTAATATGTACACTTCCAAGTAATAAGGTTAAAGGATCAATCATAGTGTCTGCTGTTATTGTTATTGTTATTGTAATTGTTAGTATACTAATTGTTTGCAGAGATCTGAGGGAGCATTAGAGCAGCCTAGTACCAACAGTAAATGTCAAAGCATACCTACCTAGTTGGAAAGTATATTAGTTGTGAAGGTGCTATTTACATAGTTCTCCTGGAAGCCTGTTCCAGGCTTACAGATGATATGGTCTGTGGTCAGTGGCTTCACGGGAAGCTGGCTGAGTGCGAGCGTGTAGGCTGCTGACTTACACCCCAGATAGGTGTAAGGAAGCAGGATGTAAGTGAAGCAAAGCAAGGGCAAAAGCAAAGGTGAAAGCAAAGTGCAAAGATAGGTGTGATCAAGTATGTCTCTTCATGGTTGAACCTTCCAGGAGAAGGTTCACAATGTGGATCTATGAGCAGGTGGAACTACACCTGCTGGCAGTTGGCTACTGCTGTGTGCACTTTAAAAGTGTGACAGCTATAGAGTCATATGAGCAGTCCTTCTTTTATTTCAGCTAATCGGGGCGTGTAAACACCACCCGCGTCATCTGTAGCTTCCCATAAGAAAGTGCTAATCAGACCACGCGGATACACCTCCGGGCCGGAGGTGGGTCCGCCCGGCCAGCCACATCACGGCTTCCGTCGTTCGCTGCCCTTCAAGTTAGACCTTTCCTCTAGACTGCACCCCAGATCAACACGAAAACCTTCATACCCACATGAACCGTGTCTTTACTGAAGTGACCTGCGACACCAACAAGCAGGTTGCTCACACTTCCGCTCCCGAGGGGATTCGGCCGACGTGGGTAATTACCCCAGGTCATTTCGGGAACTAAGCCACGCCGCCGGACTCTTCTCTTCTTCCTCCTTTTTTTTTTACCCTTCCCTCTCGTTGCCCCCTTCCATCCGTTTCAAGTTCTTGCCATCCATCTGACTGGAAATCTTTGCATTACTCTACCTGTAGTCGGGACAGGAGCCCTGCAACAAAGCAGTCCGAGATTTCGTCTGCCCGAACGGTGGTAGGAAAATCGAGAATCAATGCGGTATCCTTGGGACCACCTCTGGCGACCTTGGGGGACAGCCGATAGTGTATAGCGAAATGATGGTGAGTTCAAAGCCCTTCTTCCTTTTTGCACTCTCCTCCACAAGTTTCAAGGTTTCTGACGTTGGGATGTTGGGGTGTTTTTCTTTAGTGTGAGTGCTGTACGTAGACGAGCTGCCCTTATAACCCAAGGCTGTCATGTCAGTCAGTCTTTCGACGTCATGATCCAGAGAAGTTGCATCAAGTGGGAGCATTCACAAGGGCAGAGTTCATTTGTTAGAGTTTTCTTTTTAGACAAGACGAAGAAGCCATCTCCGTGGAACATTAAGAGCTGTTCTATTATGTGTATGCACTCAGTACTTCTAGGGTATATTATATTAAACGACGCTAGTGCGGTATTCGTTGAAGCTGAAGAAAGGTCATCACCCCCCGGCCGTGTGACGTGTCCTTGTCCGTGTCAAACAAGCGAACCAAGTCGGGCGGGCCGACGGGCCAACTACTACTTGGACACCTCCCGCGAGATGTCGTTGTGCTCCGAGCCGACAGACTCGCCGTACGGGCGGCGGAAGAAGACGTTGCGCTCCCAGCCGTCGATGTCGTCGACGACGGTCTCGCGCACCAGCTCGTACTTGCCGAGCTTGGGGAGAATCTTGGCCCAGACGACCCAGTAGAGACCGCCGGCGACGATGATGGCGATGCCGACGACGCAGTGAAGGTAGTAGGGAAGGCTCTCGTAGACGTTCTGGCCATCCTCGGGGGGCACAAAGGGGGCGATGACGAGGTAGACGTTGCTGAGCATGAAGAAGATGGTGACGGGCAGGGTGGCGCTGATGGGGGGGTTCCAGTTCCACTCCTTGCGGTTGAGGTAGAGGTAGGCGAGGCCGCCCGAGACGAAGACGTTGATGATGGCGAGGGGGTAGCTGATGAGGTTGAGGATGAAGTTGTAGGCGTCGCCTGTCATGGGGAAGCGTTAGCAAAACAGTCAGAAGAGGAGGGGGAGGGGTGGATAGATAGGTTCGATATCTAGGTAGCTGGCTGGATTGTGTAGGTGTGTAGGTGTAAAGTGAGAGATGAGAGACATGTACGACGTACCAGGAGGGGGCGCAAGCATGGTGATGACACAGATCAGCCAGTGCTCAAAGAGACCGGCTAGGGGCGCGTTCAAGGGTCTGTTGCTGGCGAAGAAGCGGGACCAGGGAAGGATGCCCTCACGACCGAGCTCCTGGACGAGACGGCCCTGGGAGAAGATGACACTGAGGACGTTGCCAAAGGCGGACAGGGCGACGAAGACGGAGAGGGCGCGCTCGGCCCTGCTGCCCATGACGTTGCGGAAGAGCGAGGCGGCGACGAGGCGGCCGCCCTCGAGGATCTCGTCCCTGGGGACGGCGGCGAAGTAGGCGACGTTGACGAGCATGTACAGGACGGAGATGGTGATGATGCCGACGGGGGCGGCGATCTTGAGGGTGCGGACGGGGTTCCTGGTCTCGGAGAGGGCGTAGTTCGCGTTGCTGTAGCCGATGTAGCTCCAGATGACGTTGTAGAGGGCGGTGACGACGCCGTAGGGGCTGCCGGTGGTGCCGGCGAAGGCGTCTTCAAAGTTCCTGGGCTTCTGGTCGTCGGGCAGCTTGACGTGGCCGCCGAGGGCGACGAAGCCGCAGAGGATGATGATGAGGATGATGATGAGCTTGATGGAGCCGAGCAGGTTCTGCAGGCGCAGACCCCACTGGAGGGCGAGGCCGTGGATCAAGAAGGCCGTGGTGATGCAGGCGAGGCCGATGGCGCGCTGGTTCCAGCGGTCGACCTCAACGTTGGCGGCGTGCAGGATGTACTCGCCAAAGACGACCGAGTTGCCGCTGGCCCAGCCGAGGAGGACGACGTAGCCGGTGTAGAGGCCGGTGGTGAGGAACTTTGGCTTGCGGAAGACGTATTCGAGGTAGTTCTTCTCGCCGCCGTTCTTGGGGATGGCGGTGCCCCACTCGAGGTAGACGGCGGTTCCGGCGAGAGCGATGATCATGCCGGCGATCCAGATGAAGAGGGCGAGGCCGACGCTGCCCGAGAGGGCAAAGATGGTGCCGGGGGTGGCGAAGATGCCGGTGCCGACGACGCGGTTGACGATGAGGAAGATGGCGGTGGTGACGCCAATGGTGCGCTTGGCCTCTCGGGCATCCTCGATGCGACCTGTGGGTGGAGGGGAGACCGTAGGGTCAGTTGTTGATCATGCTAAGTACAGACAGGCACGAAAGCAGGAAAGACGGATCAGGGGGGGGGGCATGGCATACCGACTTCGCTATCGTAGGTCGCGGCAGCAGGGAGGTCGCCATTTTTGCTGGCGGTGGCAGACGTCGAGGCGCCGTTGAACTTGCCGAGGAGCTTGGACATGGTGGGCGGCGTCTTTGTCGTCGTCGTCGTCGTCGTCGTCGTCGTCGTCGTCGTGGGCGAGTCGTCGTCTTTCTGGGTTGGGTAAGGATATCAAAAGATCCAGAGATCAGACACCACCAAAGACCAGAGACTGGGGGAAGAGTGACACCAGGCTGGGGGAGAAGGAGGAGGAGGAGGTGGAGGGAGAGAAAGGTACGGATAGACTGGAGAACGGAAGTCGATCCGAAAAAAGCAGGAAAGACGGCGACAGACTAGAAGGCCGCCAGAAGGTCTTTATGTCTTTTTTGTCAAGTACAAAACTGTGTACGGGGGCGGAGAGAAGGCCCCCCGCCAAGCGCCCGAGCAGATCACGTCTTGGAGACACGGAGCTGGCGCCATGTGGCGAGACAAATTTGCTGCATGGTCCAAAAGGTCGCGAAGGCCATGGAGCCATGGGGCCAAGGGAACCAAGATGGACCATGGGTGCCATGAGAGGCTCTGTCTGTGGGGGTGCTGAGAGTCTAGATGTCTAGTGTCTAGGTAGTGTATGCGAGGATGAGCCTCTTGAAGAGACATGGATGATGGCGGGATGATGGAAGTGAGTACCGGTACTCTGTATAGTTACAGAGTAGTAGTGTACTCTGGGGCCTGTTCCTCGTAGGACATCTGGAACATGCAACAAATGCACGGGATTGTAAGTATTATCCGTACAGAGCATCCGTACATGCGTGGGTATTGGTGTGGGGGTAACAGAATACACCCTCTGTGAGTTACAGACTTACAGTATCAGTACCTTACTCTGTAAGCTTAAGAAAGTCCCTTATTCCCTCCCGGCCATGTGAGAGGGAGAAGAGGAAAAAAAGGTGAAAACCTGTGTCATAGTTTCTCTTTGTGGTCCACTCGTCCGATGACGCGATCCGAGGCGAAGATGTCGAAGTGGGAAAATTTTGGCGGCGGGACCCAATTAAACCCGCCAAAGAGCCTTCTTCTCTGCTTGTCTGCCTGGGCGCGCAGCAGCCACGACCGCTGCCGCGAAAACCTTCAGGCGAGCGACATGCCCAATCCAGACTGTGGACAGCATCAGTGAGAGTGAGTGGTGTGAGTGAGTGGTGAGAGTGAGTGGTGAGAGTGAGTGGTGAGAGTCAGAGATGAGTGTGGGTGAGTGAGTGAGTGAGGGAGTGAGGGATTCACCAGTTGAAGTCTCCAGACCTCTAGTCCAGTCCGAGTTCTCTCATCGGGCCATCAAGATCCATACAGGTCATCTTGGCCTCCGAAATGTGTGCAACATCTTGAGGCATATGAGGCATTGGGTGTTGTGGCTCACTCTCATCACTAGTATCTCATGTCTCTATGTATCTCTACCCCTACCCCATATCACGCATACATGATACGGGCCCTATTCGCAGTTTCCTCCCCCCTTTGACAATAAGCAACAGCAACAGCAGGCATTCAGATGCACTTGCTTGTCCTATTGTTCCACCCCCTTTTTGGGGAGGTAGATCTCATCGTCCACCTGCTTCGAGAAGTCGTGACCGCGAGGAATACCTGCTACTCTTGAGGCAGAGTCACTGGTGGCCTGTCTCTTTCTCTCTTATTCTCCCTTTCTCTCACTCTCTCTCCCCCATGATGGGCACTACTCGTATTAATCTCATCGAGTTTCTTCCTCTCTCAGCAGCAGCAACATCAACACCAACACCAACAACCTTGGCATACATGGACCATGAGATGATACGGCCCACCACCCCAAGGTGACAAATGCTCACGCCGCCGATGGTGCAATCCCAATCCACGACTGTGTCTTCCCACGTCCGTCCCCCCCATCGGTTGGAACCGAGCTTTAGGCTTCGCATCGCTGCCAGGGAACCCAATCCTCATCCCACGCATCGCCTTCATCTCAGTGGTTGCTCAGGGGGGGCATCCCGGATGGTTCTCGAGACGTCCCTGGCCCAGCCGCCCAGCGGCGGCTTCGCCGGGCGACGTTGGCCTGCCTGCCCAGACACTATTACAGACAATCAAAATATATACAGAAATTCTCTTCTGACTTCCTCTTTCTTACTGTTCGCCCCCAACGGCCATCGTCGACGAATCAACATTCTAGCTGATCCTCCAGCCGATAGACCTCACTTGACAAAGGTGCCTCAGTCGTGACTCGTCTCGGACCAAGAGACCGAGAAGGGGTAAGCATATTGGCCCTCGCGTCTTGGTTCCTTCCTCATGCGACCTCTCGGCATCATGAAGCCATACTAGCCGACATCGCGTGATGGCGCCCAGTGAGCCGTCGACAAGCGATGTGATGTTGTGTGTGTGCGCAGGCCCGCCTCCCCCTGCCATTTCTCATGCGCATCTACCCGAAGAGATGGGCATCGTCGGCCTTCGTGTGCTTGTAGCTGAATAACTTCCTCGTCCGAATCTCCAGTATCCCATGGGGCCGTGACTATTATTAGTATTCCGTAAGAACGAAGGAGAGCTTCTCCCTTTGCGTTCTGATTTGAGTTCATGACGACAGCTGATCACCTTGCCGCCTATCCCATCCCCTGATTGTGGTGATGTGGCTGACAAGAGTGTGGCTTTCCGCCGAGATTCGGGCTTACGATGTTACTCGGACGAGAATTACACATCCCTCTACGGATACAACTAGGCGATTGTAGCCCATCTTTTGTTAGGCAAGTGGTACGATATAGAAGCCGTGTAATGTACGGATATCCCTCCTTGCTTACAGTGTAATCTGTAACCAGTGTCTTTCCTTTCGACACAGAAAGCAACATGCACTTACTTGTAGAAATCATCACCGCCAATGCCGTGGAAACGTCTCATCCTTCACATTCACAACGTCCGCCCGAGTCAGAGAACCACATCCTTACACTAATACAACGTACGATGGACAGTTCGTCCACCACACGTCCGACGAACGGAGCAGGGGGGGGCGCCCAGATAAGAATGCCGGGGACGCCCCCGCAAAACCCCATTTATCCCGGAGAGGCGAACTGATAACCGGCCGCTCCCACAACAACAGCCGTTTCATCTCCGCTCTCGCTGTCTGCTCCATCCCGCCACCTACCCTCTTTCCCCCTTGGGGCGGGCATCTCGGTTCGTTCCATTTCCATCTGTCCGGATAAGCTGCTGCATCGTTCCCTGGCTAGTGCTGGCGGGTCTGCCGGCGTGTCTCTCTACCGGTAGGTATCTGTCTGTGTACAAGGCGTTAGATTGCTGCAGTGGCCCCGTGATGCTGCCGCGGACCGAGCCGCCAACCATTTGCCTTCAAGTCCCCCCCCCCTTGAATCCCTGATGCTTCGGAGGTCTCATCCGAGTAGGTAGATTGCCACATGGACACCGGGGCTTCGCTGCTCATCAGTGGATCGCCGAGTATCCCGTAAAAGATACTTTCTCTGGCGGAGCTGGTTACTTCCAAGTTCTACATGTGGAACATGTACCAGATGTGCCCTCACAGGGCAAGTGGATGTCGGCAAGGGATAAGGCCATAACATCGCCCTGGGCGTTTCGGCGAGTGCACTGCAGGCTCTGAGCTTAGCCACGACATCACAGCATGTCCCTTTTGCAGCACTCGAAAGCCTGGCGAACCATACGATGCCTCTCTTGATAGAGGACAGCTGGTTGAATAAGCAAAGCACAAAAGGGCATAAGGGGGAGGGGGGGGTACATAGTCCGCATGCGGACGATCATACATGGGGGTCGCTCCTCCGATGTTCGGATGCCTGCGTCCCCCCCTCCCCCGGAATCCTACATGATACATCCCGCGGGCTGCGGACAAGTTTCCGTCACCGGACCGGGGGCGGATAGTTAATTAGGTAGGGAGAGTCTGGCTATCGTCCAACCGTGAGTTCTTCCCCCCCCCCCCCAAACAACAGCATATTGAGTTCGTCGGTGGCAGCGTCGTCGTCTCGCAAGACAGTGTACCCGATGACCTAGTATGTCACCCTTCACACCCGATGACCGGGCCAAGACGCCGCCGCCGCTGGAAGGCGTCTCTGCCGCCGACTCCGACGTCCAACGGTCGCCGGTGGCCGTGGCCGAGGCCAGCAGCGAATGCCGCCATGGCATCGTCGAGATACCCATGGGCATGGGCGCCCTGGAGCCGTCCTTTCGACTGGCGGAGTGTCTCCGGTCCAACGGCATCCGAGGCTTTTCTTCCGGGTCCGTCATCGGGGCCGCCGTCGCCGTCGTCGTCTTCCAAGACCCCGTCTTCAGGAGGCTGATGCCGCGCCGCATGGCCACCCCCCCGAGGGCCGCCTCTACTCGGCCTGCGTCCAGTCGCTGTTCCTCCCCGCCGGCCTGTTCTGGTTCGGCTGGGGGCGTAGTTCTTTTGCAGGGCAGCTGAAAGCAGGCTAACATCGGTCAGATCTCTTCTTGCTGGGGCCCTTCTACAGCCAACAAGACAAGGGCAGTCTTTGAGGCAAGCAGGGTTCAACGCAGTATCGGGCATCTTCGTCATTGGAAGAGTTTGTCTTCTGCATCTTGCAGCAAGCTGCCAAGGCCCGAAAGAGAGATGGGCAGGGTATCTAGGGCGCGGCGCCGTTGTGGGAAGTTTGACAAACATCGAGGTGCAGCCTGCAGGAGATCGTTGGATGGAAGGTCGAAGCCAACACGACCACTCTAAACTCGGGCGTTCAATAGCGTTTTGTGCTGGTGTTCGGGGCAAACAAACTCGGGCACGCTGCGGGCCTTGGAGCCCGCACAGCCCCATCAAGTGCATCAGGTGGTGTGGGTGAAGTCGGAGAACAAGCTGTTGAGGATTTATTGTCGATGCAGCATTCCAGTTGGTTTGCCATCAAGTGCGTGGATCCCGATCGACGCTGGCACCGCATGACGATACATCGAGGATTCGAGTTGCCTTGAGAGGCTCTGACTACAAATACCGTGAAAGCCCTCCTTGATAACAATATTTCCTGTTCTGTACCAATCTGCCACTCCAGAAGCCTCAGCTTGGAACGATCGACCACACAGCGAAAATCCAATAATTATCCCATTTAAGGATGCTTCTATCGGCTCCCTTCGCCCTTGCGGCAACGGCCTTGACCGCCACCAGTTTCGTCTCGGGCACCAGTACGGGACAGACGACCCAGCTGATCACCTACCTCAAGAGGGGCGCGAATCTGACCCGGAGCGAGTTCTGGGACTACTGGCAGAGCCAGCACGCACCCAAGGTGGCTCCTCTCGCCGTGCATCTCGGTATCACCCGTTACCAGCAGGTCTGTTAATTCCAGTGTTTTTCGTTATTTCGAGATGACCACCGTCCAGGGACACCAAGCTGAAACCGGAAAGCAGATCCGAGTCAGCGGCCAAGTTCTCCCGACGCTGGTCGGGCGGGACGGACCGTCCTCGGGGGTGCCCGTCGAGTTCGACGGCATCGCCATGCTGCTGTACCCGTCGGTCGAGGTGATCAACGCGTTCGTCACGCACCCGTACTACGCCGACGTGGTGGAGCCGGACGAGCACAACTTCATGGACAAGTCTGCGTTCGGCGCAGGGATGGTTGCGACGTTCAGGGGAGCCCAGATCCAAGTGGTCGACGACAACGAGTACGTGTGGACCGGCGACCCGGCGACTCGACAGACGTATATGGATCTCTTCGAGACATATTTGTGAAAAAAGAAGAGAAAAAAAAAGAAAAGACTCAAGCCATAGATTTACGTGGTGGGTGATCAAGGGGGGGGGGGGGGGGGGGGGGG
>PJEX01000597.1:0-19715 GCA_005350895.1 Colletotrichum tanaceti | reverse complement strand
CCCCCCCCCCCCCCCCCCCCCCTTCTGGACAGACAGCCCACCCAGAACCGTTCAGGACTTTTCCCTACAGCCTTTTGGGCAGAATCTCCCGGACACTATCCGTGATTACAGCAGACTCAGCCGCCATGATGTGGAAGGAAACATACCGTTGGCCGGCCGGGGCCTCTTCCATTTGCACAACTGGCGAGAGATTGCGAGAGGGCCAACGTCCTTTTTCTACAACATACCCTAGTACATGCGCGGCATGACTCGACCATCGCCCTTTTCAGATGGCCACCACCGCTTTCCAAACCGTTTCCTCTTGTCACATCAACGATTACGGATACTAGTGCACTCATGCACACGCCGAAGCTAATCTTCTTTCACTCGTCTTTTCCTGCCAATGGGCCGTCAATCCGGTTTCCGGAAGCTCCCCGCTGCCCCGGAATGTGTCCCCTTGCGCCCCGTAGGGCTAAGGTGATTACGGTGATGCCAAAGCGGGAAAGACGGTTATGTGTGTCTTCTGCGGCGCCAACTTGCCGGCAGGAATAATTTTCTTGTCAATCTGTAATGAGCTGAGCTGTTGGGAGCTTCTCGCCGTTATTATACTCGTGTAGGTTCATGCAGTCGTTTCCACAGCCTGGTATTAGAGGTGACGACGATACAGCGAAGACGCCGGGTGGGGGATCATGATTAACATCCTACTTCACCGCACTACAATTCCCACACTCTACTCCTCTGGCAGCCTTCGTCCTTGCTGATCATTTTCTCCTTCCTATTCCTCTGGGTCACAGGAACGAAGCGAACAAAGGGAAATCGAGCCGGGCGTCCAGCCAATACCAGGAGCGGGGGCATTGCATGGCCGTTAGTGGACGTGCCAAGGATTGGAGAGCACGCGAATGAGTCAGCCGCTTGGCGCAAACATATACGCTGTGCATCATATACGCTGTGCATCGTATACCCGTACGGTGGAGGCTGGCACTCATCAACAAGACACTCGGGGGGAGGGGCGTGGCCTATCGTGACCTTGGTGAACCGGTGCGATGACCCATCTAGGGACAACGCCAGCATATGGCAATAGCAAGATGGTCGCTTGAAGTTCAAGTTCGCTCAGTCTCAAATCAATGGTGAAATCATGATGAGATGGCACGAAGCGGCGGGAGAGAGGACGGAGTTCTGTCAACAAGTCAACTAAAACAGTAGACAGGCATCAAGCGAGCCCCGTATTATCGTTGCTTTCAGGTAACCGAGCTGGTGGGATGCAACAGCCAACAGCCAACAGCCAACCGCCAACCGCCATTGGGGGGGTGGGGGAGGTTAAGAGTTTCATCGCCGGGCCCAGGACCCGAATGAATCTGAGTAGGGTTGGAACGGCGGCTCAGCAAAGACGTACGATGGTAATTCGTGTGTATGTGCTGAGTAGTGTGCTGGCGAGAAGCACTCGACTAGTCATACCGGCCAAGCCTACGGTTTCAGCATGATGGCGAATCGCTGCAAGTGAATCCAGGTATACATCGTACCGTATGTCGAGGATGGAAAGTTGTGATTCTTGGCGCGCGGGGATGGTAGCATATTTAGTTTGGCGCTGCTGCAAAAGAGTTTGCAACAAGAAGGGCGGGCTGGCTGGCTGGCGGTGGCCGGGATGTCGAATGTTCGTGGTTTGTTCCCAAGGTCGGATCGTCTCACCAGTAAGAAGCGTTCGTCGTGACGTTTTCTCGTCAGACGGGCCGTCACGGGCGTTTGACCAGGCTAGTCCGTGGCAGACGAGATATAGACATGTCGTCATGACAACAGGGAACATGGCCCGAACAGGACAGGTCAGAGAGAATGGGGTGGGCTTGCGGCAATAAAAGTGAGAAGATTGTGGTGTTCCGAAAGCCTGAGCCAACACCACCGAAAGACGGCAGGCCGATTGACCAATGTCCAGGGCCGTTGGATCGGCAGGTGCCTGAAGTAAAGAACCGCGGATGTGCACCTGTGGGCTGCTTCACAAGCCGGGCCTCATTTGAACGTCCTCCGGTGTCCGTGGAGGGGAATCCGGGGGACCGAGTCAGGGGAGGGCAGGGGGGCCGGCGTTGAGGAGATTAGGATGACAAGACGGTGACAAGATGGGGTGTGCCTCGGACGACGAGACGGTCAGGCCCATCTTTGTCTCGGGCATGGCCACTCGAGAAGAGCCGTGGGGATGATTGGTAACACCGAGACGAGAGAGACTCGAGAGAGAGAGAGAGACAGATGATCTAGAAGGAAGAAGAGGAGGAGGAGGAGTAAGAGGAAGAGAGGAGAGGGCTGGGCACAAGTCTTGGCTCTTGGGAGCAGACGGAGTGGCCGAGAGGGAGTGACTTCAAGCGGAGGCCTCTGGCGGAGAAACAGGAAGATCTTGCACGCTTCCTGCACCAGCATCCCCCGCTTTTCCATCCCACTCAGCACCAGTGGCTCTCGCTCTCTCTCTCTCTCTCTAATCTTGGCGGAGAGTCGACCTTGGCGGTAAAGGACATCTTGGCGGGAGAGCGCCGGAACAGTTGAACAAAGTGAGGGGATGGGCCAACTCGCATTATGGGAGGTATCGCACGTTGTGAGCTGGCTGTGACCCCGTCCTGCAGGCCATCCATCTCATCCATCCCATCCCTCTGCGCCATCCCATTGTCAACTGGTGACTGTCGGTGCCTCCCGGGAGTCCTGAGCGCTCCTTGAACAGGTAGCGCGTCGTGCGGTACAGGTACACCCCGTGCACGGCCTGTGGGAGGGGAGGAGGGAGGGAGAGAGGGAGGAGGCAATTCCTGTCGATGGCTAGCGGCGCGTCTGGCCAGCCTGCTGGGCCCTGGCTGATCAGGGCGTGTCGGCGTGATCAGGGCGGGACAGGTACAGGTAACAGCGTGCGTTTCTAACTTCAGTGGGCTCAAAGGATCCACTGTCAGGTGCGTTGCATGCGCGGGACGAGAGGCGAGGAGTTGGAATTTGGTTCCATGGATCGGGCGAGGGGCGGGCCAGTGGAGTGTTAACGGAGTGTTTGATCGAGGCGGTGTTGTATCCGTACAGATTTATCCGTATGTACCCATCGTTTTCGTGCTCATACGGAGGGAGGTACGAGGTACTCTGTAGTCTGTCGACTCATCAACAAATGGAAGCTTCATTTGGCTTGGCAGGCATGTCTCAGACGTCGAATGAAGTTTGTGATGAAGCCTGAAGGGCAGCGACCCTAACCTCTCAGCAGTAAGAGGCTGAATAGACATTGTGAGTCTTGGTGCTGTATGGGTATTCCGTGCAAGGCGAGGTTCGGCATTTGGACAAATGTAAGCTGAATCATCAGTACTCTGTACGGATAGGATAGAGAGAGAAGTGAGAACAACTGTACTTGTAAACCCCAGGGAGATGATGGAGCATCCCGGACGTCAAAACCCCTTGTAGGCAGGCTGTAGCACTCAGTGCTCACTGATGGGCTCTGCTACACTGCGGCGGGGGGACCAGGAGCAGGCCGGAGCAAAGTGGCGGGTTGCCGTTTGGGAGGCGGCGGCAGGGGTGGGTGGTCTTGGGAGCAGGCCTGTAGGTAGGAATCAAATCGTGCTGCCAGGCCCTGTGGGCTAGCACGCTAGGCTCCATGAGCGGTTGGATGCGGAGGGTGGGAGCAGGACGGACGTGTAGGTGGTGAGTTGGTTAGTGGGCGGGTTTGGCGTAAGGCACCGAGGTATCCGCATCGTCTGTATCTGTACCTGTATTCGCACTTTGTACGGATAATGTAGCCTGTTTTGGATCACATGTTGCACAAATGATGTACTCTATACAGAGGTATAGAGAGAACAAATGGCCAATGAATGAAGGCGTGTTGGTCTGTACCGGGTAAGTACAAATAGAGTTGGGGACCTGGTGACCATTGGGGAGAGAAAAGAGTTATGAAGAAAGTCAGTCAAAGAGGGGTACGTGCCTCGTACCTTCCCAGGCGGGATGTGGGATGCTTGTCATTCGCTGAAAACTGCGGGACATGTACCTCGCCGCCGGAGACACCGGCAAAAAGGTACTTGAGAGGGCGGGGGTAATGGTGGGGCGGATAATGTGGACACAGACGCGGTCAAATCATGACGTCGGAACTCACCCGGCCCGCTTGGCGGAGTGGATTCAGGCAATATTCGGGGCGGGCTGAGGCCAATAGGATGCATTCACGTCTTTTTTTCGCCGCTGGGTGGATTTCTCTTTCTTTTCGGTGGGGCTGGCGGCTGTCCTCTTCTCGGAGAAACACACACACATGCCTACACACACACAACATACTTGCACCTACCTATCTTCACAATAGGTACACTACGGAGTACAGAGTACGGATACGCACCCCAACCCTACAGATACACACCTACAGAGTACCTACTGATGCCTAGGTACCAACAGACACAGACACACACACACACACCATACACACACACAACTCACTGCTACGCTTGCCAAATCCAACACGAATAGGTACGATAGTTTAGACTCTCCCAAATAGCAACCTGCTAATGCTTGGCGAAAGGAACCCCTTGGCTTGGCTGGACGGATGATCATTGCACCAACATGGGCTCATGGGCTCACCTACACGATTGGCATCAAGATGGACCGATCTCGGCAATATCAGTACCAATACCGATCCCAATGGCCCCAGGCATTTCACATTGTACAGGTAGGTAGGTACCCGTACCGAATGAATGTCAGATGTCGGCAGATGCACCGAAGAGATGATGGATCATGGACTATCGACCGAACTGTCAATCATCCACCATCCACCACCATCCCACAGTCCACCCACTGCCACCCATCCACCCACCTCAATGTGTCTTGGCCAGGATTCTTCTGTTTCCCCCATGTTCCCTGTTCTTGGCCTGCCCAGTCTACCAGTCTGCCAGTCGCCCACTAATTACTCTCCATCGCATCCAATGCGCTGCTATGCTTCCTATCCATCCGCCTCGCCCACACACAAACAAGCAAAGGAGGCCCGCTCGCTCTACCACATCTTATTCCTCTCGTTCTCTCCCTTTCTCGTTTGGGTTGTCCCCATACGTATCCGTACAGAATACCTGCAGTGTACACTATTACGGATACAGGATACAGAGACAGAGGCAGAACAGAGTACCCTCACTACCTACCTGTACCTTGCCCTTTCCACCAACCTGGTCGCAACCCCATCTGCCCATCCATCTGTCTCACCATCTCCGTCTGTCCCCCCCACTGGCATCGTCCTACCTATCTGTTCATCCGTCACGTAGGCCGTAAGAGATACAGACCGACTGACCGACTAGGGACAGAGACAGCCACTTTCAGAAACTAGTCAACAAGAAAGCCATCTCCGTCTCTCTATCCGTACCTACGGATACGTTGGTACTCTTACGGTTTACGTCTACTCTAACCCCCCCCCTGCTCGTCCTAAGCCCCCCCAAACTCAGCTCAACTCTTCTCTCCAACCCGGGGACTTTGACACTTTGACGCCGGGAACAACCTGGATCTGGACCTGGGTCGCCCGAACCCACAGCCGACCGCTGCCAACTTTCTTTCAAGCTCCTCCCCAGCCCACCGCCCAATCTCCCACCACCAACAACAATCATATCCGTCAACCGTTGCTACAACCACCACCACTGCCACCGCCAGCACCGACCTACCTCCGCCCCTAACGGAACGTTGACGTTGCATTTGCTCCGGGACGGAGAAAGAGAAAGAAGGTCAAAAAAGGGAAAAGAGAACACATCCATCGTTTGCTCATTGCGCCCCGAGCCCCCCGAACCGTCGCCGCCGCCGTCTCCCTGCCGGGTCCCCAACCTTTTGTGACGTCGATCGACGAAAGAAAACATCGGCACGAAGACTCCCCGCTTACCGCTACCGTGAACCCGCGAACCGATTAAACTACGCCGCCCTCCGAGTCCTAATCCCATCTTCGACATCGACACCGAACAGCCCGTCCCGTATCGCATCGCGTCGCCCTGCGCCGCATCGCACCGCGCGCCTCGCGCCCTCCCCAACGACGGCTTCGCAGCTCCCCAGACCACACCACCCCGTTCCACCGACTCCCATCACGACGACGTCGACACGATCTCGCGATCCCTCTCCCGAGAGAGACCCCCTCCCCCCTGATCCCGCCGAATCCAACTCGATCCCCCTCGTCAATCTGCAGCCCACTGGCCTCGACACATCATCACGACGGCTCGATAGCCCCTCGTCTCCTCGCGAGGCACCGGCTCAGCCGACGAGGTCTCCCACCCCCGAACCCAAGGGGTCCGAATCCCCCACCTCGTCGTCGACCATGGCTTTCTTGACAAACAACATTTGGCCCAAGGATGGGAGGAATAGGTCCCACGTGCCGGCCATGCCGGTGTGGATTGCCGCCATCAGGATACTCCAGCTCGTAAGGACACACCGCAACCAACCCCAGCATTCTTCTTGTCATTTTCAACGCTCCAAGCCGACAGACATGCCCTCAAAGATCCGATACAGCCGCTGCGAGCCCGACGACATGCTGACCCCTCTTGGTAACACTAGGTTCTCGCCGTTGCGACGTTAGGCATCACCATCTTCGGTCTCACCACCATGCAAAAGGCGACGGGATATCGTAGGATAACGGTATGCCCCTCATTCCCCCATTAACCACATTCGCCGCCGCCCCTATTGGCCCATATTTTTGTTCGTTCTGTTGCTGACTTTGTGCTTGTCTGTCTCTTGATATAGTCCTTTAGCGGCACAGAGGGTTTCCGTATGTCACACCACCACCACCACCACCACTACCAACCACCCTGCTTCAGCCTCTTACTTGTGTCTCGATGCTGATCTTGGGCCGTAGCCTTTTCGTGGTTCGCTTTCGCCTGGACCTTCTCCTACTTGACCTGGCTGGGCGTTGCCGTCATGTTCATCCCCATCATGTACAACTGTTGGGTGCATCTGTAGGCCACATCCCCCATACCCTCCCCATAGGCATCGCAACGCTCCCTCACTGACCTAGTCCTGCGCAGCGGCCTCGAACTGCTCACAGTCGTCTTCTGGCTCATCACCATGGCCCTGTTGGCCAGCCATGCCGACGATCTCGATTCCCTCGACGCCTTCATCGTGACCTTTGGGCCAAAATACGAGGTCTACTACAAGATGAACGTTGAGCCTTTTGCCGACGGCTTTGTTGCTGCCACCTTTGCTGGCACCGCCACGTCCGTCGTCAACTTTGTGCTTTTTGTCATCACCATTAGTGTTTTTGGTGCGTGCCCCTTCCCCCACCCGCCTTGTTGTCGAGATATGTTTGCTTGACTTCAGACTCTCACCCTTTCCACCCCCCCCCTTGGATCTTGACTGACCGTGCCTAGGCCGCGCCCTGCATGCTCTGCGCAAAGCAGACCTGGAAAAAGCGCCCAGCACGACCGATTCGCAGAAGACGATCCAAGCCGAGGGAGACAAGATGATCGCGTCGCCGCAGATGACGTCGGCTGTTCCTACATACATCCACTGGAACAGTCAGTACCCTCCCCCTCAACACCACCACGCCTACCACTACTACGGCCAACCGCCGTACACGCAATCGCCGCACTCGCAAACGAACCCTTCACCGCCGAACTCGGTCCCACCCCACGGGTTTCAGCCGGCTTACTTCCCCAGCAGCCAATGGCCGCCGCAGCCCCCCCCTCAGCAACAACCACCCCCCGAGGGCGGTGTCTGGCCGGCCCAGAACTACGGCATGTACCAGCAGCAGGTTCCCATCGCATCCCAACATACCGGCCAGTCCGGCAGCAACATGGGCTCGCCCCAGTATCCCATGGTGAACCCAGTGGCACCCACCAAGTCGGACCTCCCGGGTGTATACTCGCCACCGCCCCCCGGAAGCGCACATCCCGGGCAACCAACACAGCAACGCCCACCGCCGGTGACCCCGGCGCCCGGCACAATGCAATCGCCGGTCGAGTTGAACGATGGGCGTGGTGAGGAGAACATGCCGGCGGAGCTGCCAAACAACCCTCCTCGGTCACCCAGATAAAAGAAGTATCTTCTGTACCGTGAAACGGAGATGGCCAGCCTCTGCCTCGGTATCATATTACAGGCACACGGAATGATGATTTTCAGAAACAATTTTTACGGCGTTTACCAATTGGACGCCACGGGACATATGCATAGAAAACGGCGTTTTTCGGGGGTCTGGCGCAACCCAATATGCTCGGATAGCATGCCTGGAAATTGATCGGCATTTCCAAGTCTTTTTTTCTTCTTTCTTCTTTTTCTTTTTCTTTTATTGCCCCCCCATGAGGGTCATCGTACACCATTATCGTTATTATTCTCATGACTGGGACGGGGCAAACCGCGGCAAGCAAAAGATTGGGCGGAGAGGCATCATGGGTTCGCATGGTTTACCTCGCTTGTATTTCTACTTAGACGGCCTTCTCCTCTATTCGGGGACTCTGAGGTGCATAGGTACTTATCTATTGCATGCAACCCTGATGTATAAGCCTATCGGGAATACCATGCTCTGAGCGCTTTTCACTGCCTCCTCTATTCGTATTACTGTAATGTCTTTGAACGCTACTACCTTGTAAACGACATGAGGAGTGTACTTGATGAACATCCTTGGGCGATGCCTCCATGTCCAACATCAGCTCTATAGCTGAGACAAAATCACGAACAGAATTAGCTGGCTAACAAAAAGGGCCGACGGGTATCGTGTGAAGGAAACACTTTGTCTCGAATAACCGTTTAGTAGACGTAGCGGAAGTACGGATTCTCCTTGTCCGTGAGATCCTGAAAGGCCAACTTGGCCCTCTCGTCCTCGTCGACGGGCAGCGCGGCCCGCCGCTTGTTCTCGCTCCAGAGGACGTAGTACAGCGCGCCCGACGCGAGGATGCAGACGACGTAGCAGATGATGAGGCCGAGCCACAGTTCGGGATAGTGGCTCGCCTTGCTCTGGGACCGGACGAGCTGGGGGCCGACGATGTTGCCGACGCAGTAGGCGACGAAGATGGTGGCGGCCATGAAGCTCTTCTTGGTGTGGCCGGCGACGTTGGACATGCCGAGCGTGATGACGAGGCTGACGACGCCGCCGAAGAAGCCGGTGATGGAGTAGCCGACGACGGGCGCCGCGGCGTGGTGCGTCCAGGCGGAGCGCCAGATGAGGGCGCAGCCGGCCATGACGGGGAGGCAGCAGACGGCCAGCATGAGGATGCGGACGTTGGGCAGGCGCGTGCCGAGGTAGCCCGTCAGCAGGATGACGGCGAAGCAGATGGCGCCGAGGGGGAACTGCAGCAGGATGGCCTCGTACGGGGTCCAGCCAAAGGTCGAGACGATGAGCGGGCCGAAGCCCGAGACGGCGCCGTTCATGGTGTAGGCCGAGGCCATCATGAGGGCGACGAGCCAGACCTTTGCGTCGGCCAGGGCCTCCCTGACCTGGTAGGGCTTGAACCGCGTGCAACGGACGCCGGTCTGGCCGTGGCGCAGGCGCTCGACGGCGGCGCGGCGCTCCTCGGGCGTGAGGAAGCGCGCCGAGACGGGGGAGTTGGGAAGGGCGAAGCAGAAGAGGCCGAAGAGGGAGGTGAGGCAGCCGGCGAGGAGGTAGATGGACTGCCAGGGGCGCAGGTGGCCGGAGCGGATCCGGGCGAAGGCGTAGTTGAGGGCGCCGCCGACGACGGTGAAGAGGCCGGTGGCGGAGAACCACCAGCTCTGGCGCAGGGACTGCTCGGCCTGGGTGTAGTAGCCCGAGACGATGCACATGAAGGCGGTGGGGATGACGCTCTCGACGAAGCCGAGGGCGAAGCGCTGGGCGTAGAGGCCGCGGTGGGAGGTGACGGCGGCGGTGAGCATGCAGACGGCGGCCCAGACGAGGACGAGGACGCCGAGGAGGCGGCCGACGTCGAGGCGCTGCAGGGCGTAGGTGGTCGGGTAGAGGCCGGCGAGCATGCCGAAGTAGAAGAGTGAAGTGGCCCAGGAGAGGCGGGAGGTGTCGACGGCGGCGCCCCCGGAGGAGGAGGAGGAGAGCGGGACGGAGAGGCGGAGGTCGGCGGTCATGCCGAATATGGCGGCGGAGCCGAGGATGGCCTTGTCATAGTAGACGAGGCCGTAGCCGAAGACCATGGCGGGCATGAGGAAGAGGTCGATCTTGCGGACGGCGCGGGCGGCGACGGCGGGGTCGTAGGGTTGGGGGCGGGTGCCGACCATGTCGAGGGCATCGTCATCGGCGGCGCCGGCGCCGGCGTCACGGTGGGGGTGAAGCGAGGCGGCGGTTTCGAGGTCGGAATCGGGTCCGGGAGCGGGCACGGGGCCGGAGGTGGCCGGGAGGTCCTTTTCGGGGGCCATTTGCGGGGGGGGGCACGTGTGCGTGTCTGTGGGTGGGGTAGGTTGGGGGGTGAACCGTGAGAGTGAGAATGAGAGTGAAAGTGAGAGTGAGAGTGAAAGTGAGAGTGAGAGTGAGAGTGAAAGTGAGAGTGAAAGTGAGAGTGAGTATACTCGAGTATGGGATACACCTTGTTTCGTTTCAACCTTAACTCCAGATTGTTTGGATTTCTCCTTATTTTGTGTTGGAGTTTATCTAAAGCGCGTCTGAGGCCCGAAGGGTCTCTCTCCCGGATATGAAAAAAGATTTGCTGGTGGGATGAGTGAGCTGAACTCTTTAGTCTGTCGTCGCTAGTGCTGTCTCATTGGCCGAGGGCGGATTTTCTCCTTTTCGCCAAAAGAGACAATAATGGTGAGAACAAGGACGAGGGAGGGAGGCGAGGCCAAGACTGCCTCTTGCGGTTGAGAGAGAGATCGATGGGGGAGGGTTGCCAGGTTTGGAGCGGAAAGATTTCCAGTGAGCAAATCACACTCGGCCGGTGGTTCTGTGAGTAAAAAGATGACGACGGGCTGCTCCTGTACACGTGTAGGGATCACCAGACTCGTCGTTGACTGAGTCCACCTGTTCCTTAGTCACGTCTGGTATTATGGCTGACTGTTGGGCTGGTGGTTGCTAGCCCGGCTGTGATGAATTAAGCTTGGGGTGGTTTGGCTTCTCCCGAGTGCCCCAAGTTGGACGAGGGGTTTGGCGAGACGAGAAAGCATCGCTGCAACCCGCCCAACTCCCCCTTCTCGCCTCCCAACCCCCCATACCGACTCTCGGCCGCCCGAGCCCGCACCTATACCGGTAGGCTATTGCCGTGATCGGTGGCTAAATCGATTTAGGGGCCAAGGGCTAGGAATACACTTTTCTGTGACCTCCGCACTCTAACCTTATGCCTAAGGTACTGCTAAATGTGGAATAAGCCTTAAGTCTAATCAATAGCTAACTGCTTGCCTAATTTAGAGAAGGTTAGTAATATCTATTTTATTATTAAAGCTAAAAGTAAGGGGGGATATTAGGAATAAAGTCCTTACCTACATTTTTTCCTATTAGATTCTTACTTAAAATTAATTAATTTTAATGCTTATAATAACTTTATTACCCTTAGAGACTAGCTCTACTGCTAGCAGTAATATTACTTTTATTAAATATAAAAGTATATCTACTTAACTAGTTACTAAAGGATTACTATTAAGAAGCCTACTATAAAGCTAGCTATAGGTATATTATAAAAGAGTTACTTAGGACTACCTACTGCTTTATTATTTCCTTAAGCTTTACTATAAGTAAGTAGTTAATAAGCTATTAGTTAATACCTAAGCTACTATTATTAAGTTAGTAATAGAGTAAATACTACCTTTAATAAGGGTAAGAAATAGGTAAATAACCCTTAATACCTTATAAAATAAGTTTAAGTTATTATCTAGGGAATATTACTAGGTTAAAACCCTTATTTAATTAAGGGTATTATATAATAATAAAAGTAAGATAATATCTACTATACCTAAGGCTTAAGAGGCTTTTAAAAGATAATTTTACTACCTCTAATTAGTTAGAACTTAGGGTTTTCTATATATAGATAAAATAGTAGAGATCTAGCTAGATAAGCTTCTAACAGGCTAGTATATCTTAGAGGCTAGTAAGGTAAATAATTTAAAGAGGATACCTAGTAAAGATAATAAGTTAGTTAAAGTAATAGTAATAGGGGTAAGAGTAAGAAAGAGGATATTAGGAGAATCTAAGACTAATAGTATATTATCTATAATATTAGACTTAGTAGTTAAGCTACTAAGATAACTACTAAGAAAAATAATAAGGGGAGGAAAAGAAAGGTAGGAGGCTCTTATAACCTTTAGTAGTACTCTTAAGTAAGGTCTTAGTTACTTAAGTACTATAGTTACTATACTAGTAACTCCTTATAAGCCTACTATTATAGTAGGTTAATAAGAGGCTAGATCTAATAATATTATAAAGGTAATTACTAATTTCTAATAGTTATTTAAGGAGAGGTAGGATAAGTAGGTAGTAGTAAAAGTAGTAATATTTTTTTTAAAGTTACTTTATATAGCAGTAGCTTAGCTAGTAGTAAATTTAATTAATAGTAAGGAGGCTTTTTTAGAAGAAATTAGTATTATTTAAATAGTTAGAAAAGTAAGGTTATTTATAAGGAAAAATAATAAAGGCTAGCTAGCTAGCCCTTTTTTTTTTTACTCCTACTGTTATTTTACTCCTACCTACTATTAATTACTCCTCTATACTTATAAAAAAAGTAGCCTAATTTTCCTATACCTAAGAAGTAGTACTATTATAAATTACTAACCTACTTACTAAAGTTATCCTCTTATTAGCTCTCTTAACTACCTACTATAGTATTTCTCCCTCTAGCCTACTAATTTCCTTTTTATTAATTTTATCTAACTTAATAAAGTTATATAGGGCTATTACTATATATATAAATTAAATCTAATTAGTAAATAAATACTTAGGAGGCACTACCTATAGTATTTTCTACCTCCTTTTTACCTAGCTAAAGATATTCTTAATAACTACCTAAAGCCTTAAGTAGTAAATATTATATAACTCTTACTTTATTTTTAGCCTCCTTCTCCCCTCTACCTACTCCTTAAGATAGTATCTCTTACCTAGGTATAGTATTACTATCCCCTTTTAGTAGGTAAAACTACTATCTCTAAGATAGTATCTCCCTTATAGTATTATAAATAATCTACTAACTACTTAATTAAATAAGCCTATATTATTAATTAACCCTTCTACCCCTACTAAGATATATAAGATTAACCTATTAAATTATATAGCTATAAGTATATTTTATAATACCTTCTACTTTTAATTAAAGAATTATTTTTAATAGGTAAGAGGGATATAGGCCTAAATAAGTATACTGTTAACTACTCTAATATACCTAGTAAAGTAACTATCCTTTACTAATAGCTTAATCTTAGGGGAGATATACTTATATAATAGTTAGGTAATAACCTCTTAGTATAAAATAACTATTGCTATAAAGAGGGATTAAATAACTACTAAGACTATACTCTATACTACTTAGAAGAGATAGGTAGCACTTTACTAAGTTTCCCCTTACCCTATTATAAATAGAAATATTAGAAGTTTCTAACTAACTAACTAATTTATAGTACCCTTTATATACCTACTATTATTAAGCTATACCTTAAGTTACTAAAAATCCTCCTTTATTAGCTAAAAAAGCTCCTTAAATTAGACGTTAGACCTATTAAGAAAAGAGTTAGCTAGTAGGGTAGTATAGTTAACTCTACTAAGATAGGTTATTTAGTAGTTACTATTATTACTATTAATAGCTTTAAGTATAGTAGCTACTACTACTACTACTATAGTAGCTACTACTACTACTACTAAAGCTATAACTACTATAATAATTTTATAATAATTCTCTATTTTACTATTATATTATTACTTATTAGTATATTTTTTCCCCTTTATATTATATCTCTAGCTTATTTTCTAATCCTTAGCCTAGCCTTATTTAAGTAGTAGTAAAAATATTAATAAATTTACTTTTTACCTCTTAACTTCCTTTTTAAGTGTAAATTACAGTTCCTTTTTAGGAGGTATAATATATAACTTATAGTTATAAGGTTATCTCAGCATTTCATCTATGCTAACAGCAGAAATACATATCCATCAGTTATACATAGCAGAAATAACCTCTAGCCCCTAAATCGATTTAGCCTGGCCCCGAATCGATCAGGCCTTATGGCACGCAGTTCTAGATCCTGCTAAGCGAGCGGACTTGCTAGGCGGACCAAGAATTCGGTAACTGGCCTGGAGCATCGGGAGACTGTCATTGGGCCCCGGTCTGCCCCCCGCGCCCCCGCCCCCCGGGTACCATCGGAGATGGGGGAGCCGACTTCGGTGGCCGGGCGGGCTAACGTGGTAGCCGATCTGGAATTCGGAAGCGCGTCCTTGCTGGACCCCGCAGAGTTTTCTAGGGACCAACTCAATCAATAAGAGGGGGCTAGGAGTTTGACAGCCAGTTCCCAAAACTCGGCTTCCTGCGCTGCTCTCCGGGTCGGGATGGGCCCTTTCGATGATTATCGGTAGTGGCGGTGTCTGTGGCGGTGCCTGCTTGCGGTGGCCAGAGACCGTCAATCCACCAAAGTGTGGCCGTCAATTTACCGAATCCCGGCTATCGTCGATATGGTGGAGTTGACGCGAGGGATGTCTTTGGTGTTGGAGGCTGAAGTTGCCGGGCTGGAGTGGCACAGTGGGATTACTTGTCCACGGATGAGATAGTGTCAGGATTCGGGGACTCATCCGATGTGGCTGAGACGGGGGGAGGATGAGTGAGAGACCCCCTTTTCCAGTCAGTCTCGAGTCTTCAGTCCAGAACCTTGGTCTTTTTTGTCTCATTGTTTCCCAACTAAGTACCTCGAATCTCCTGATCAGTAACGAGGACGGCTCAGCAGAGTTGTTCGCCACAAGAGACGACGTCTCACGATGAAACATGGAGTCTCTGTGGAGGGTGTGAGAAGGCGGAGGAGTGAGTGAGAGTGCCACAGTGCCTGCTTGAGGCCTTGCGATCAACGCAGGAAAAGGGCTTCTGGCGTGTTTGTCATCCGTATGGCTTTCCCAACTTGAGCCAGTTCACTCGACTCTGCCGCCCCAGTTGCGTACAGAAGAGAGTCCGATGAAGATAGTATGTAGCTTGAGAGGCCAATGGGAAAAGCGATGGATCACGGGTGTTTGCTTGTACGGATACTCCAGTGAGGTGACCTCGTGGACCAGCTGGAGGAACGTACCCTCAAACGGCAGTCCACTCACTCACCCACTCACTCACATAGCCAGGCCGGGCCTCGGCCTGCCTCGACCACATCGCGACATCAGCGAGACACCACACCATCTCTCAGATGCGGAACCGGGCTCCCCACCCGAAGCTCTGTTTCTTCTCTCTTTCCACAAACGAAAAAAAAAAACCCCTGTTTGTCACTGGGCGCCCCGCGGCCCATGCCGCCACGAACTCGGGAGCCTGGGCCAGTCTTGGCTACTTATCCGCCGGGAAGCCCGTCCTTCGCTCCTCTGGACGCCTGCGGCCTCGGTGACGGCTGTCTGATGTCTGCGGCATGATTGAAAAGAGTGTTTGATCGGCTGTCTGCGAGGCTATCGTGAAGCCCCTACAGGGTTGACCTTGCTCTCTCACATTCTGGATGTGTTCATTCACGATCTTGGCGTGTTCATGACACTGGCATCATCACCACCATTGTGGTCGTTGTCACACAGCTCCACAAAATGGAAAGAGAGAGAGAGAAAAACAATGATTTACGTATTAGTCGCGAAAAGGCTGCCCTCAGTGTCTTTGGACTTTTGGGTATTCAAGTCCAGTCCAGCCCAGTCCAGTCCAGTCCAGACCCGTCTTCGTGCCTTTCTTTGTCTTATGAGCCAGACCTCGTTTCCGTTCCCGCCATAAATACACACAATAATCTTTGGCTGTGCCGGTATTAACACTAGGTTATCGGTGACGAGCCGTCGACCCTTCTCCTTTCCCCATCCCCATCCTCATCCCCTTACCCTCCCCCCCCCGCCCGGCCTCTTCTTCACCGGCCAGTCTCGGGAGGGGAGGGTTTCAAGGGTAGGAAGAAAAGAAGAGAGAGAGAGAGAGAAGGTCGACCGGCTGTGATTAAACACTAGGCTCATTGAAGCTTGGCCGCCTGTCTTTTGGCCTTGTTCTGTTTCCACCACTTCTCCTCGCGCTTGATGGCATATTCGATCCAAAACCTCGCCGCCACACCCCATATTATGATCCATCCAAACATGACGCCCAGGGTGGACCCAAAGGCCCGTTCGAACTCGAGGTTCCAGATCATGGCGGCGACGTAGCCGATGAAGCAGGTGCAGCCGCCGATCCAGAACAGGGTCAGCTCGAGAATCATCTTTTGGAACATCATGGACTTGTCGTAGCGCTCGACGTATCTCTTGCGGAACTCGCGGTTCTGGGCGCCGTCGACGGCGAAGAAGTCCTCGGCGGCGTAGTAGACGATGGGCTTGAGGCGCGTGCCCTTGGGGTCCGAGTTGATGCGGAAGGGGATCTTGATCGGGATCAGCGTCAGGAAGGCGATGACGTCGAGCACCATGAACATGAAGGCGGGCGAGTACAGGTACAGCCACTCGACCACCTCGGGCTCGTACACCGTCGTCGAGGTCACAAAGGGGACGAGGGCGGCGATGAGGCCGAGCGTGTACACCCAGGTCGTGGCGTCCATCTCCATCCAGTGCTTGGAGAGCAGGGGCGCGCACTCCTCGAACCGGGCGATGAGGCGGTAGACGCGCACGACGAGGATGTAGATCTCGCCGAAGCCGAAGGAGATGATGGCGAACCCGAGAATCCGGCTCTCGATCGTCTTGACGGGGCCCAACCCGCACTCGACGCCGGCGTCGTACGCCGGCTGGCAGGCGGCGCGCCGGTCGTTGCGTCGGGCGCGCAGCCAGCTGTAGTAGATGCAGACCGGCAGCGCGAGGTCGAAGAAGAGGATGACAAAGGGGCCGATGGAGATGGACATGTGCCTCGTCCAGTCCACGTACTTGGTCAGCGGCTCCAGCTCGTCATCGTCGTCGCCGCCGCCGCCGCCGCCGCCGCCGCCGCCATCGCCGTCGTCCTGGTCGTTCTCGCCGATGCCCGCGAGCACGCCCGGCGCGGACGGGTCGTGTGTCGTCTTGGGCATGCCGTCGCGCCCGAGCATTCGCGCCGTGCTCTCGCTGACGGCCGTGATGGCCGAGTCGCGTAACGTCTCGCGGTTCTCGTCACCCCCCTGCGCCCTGGCGGCGGCGGCGGTGGTGGCATTGGAGGCCGCTGCTCCGGGGGCATCGGCAACCGGACCTCCCGGCGCTGACGACTCGCCGCCGCCGGTCACCGCGGCCTCCTCCGACCCCCTCCTGCTGCCCTGCTGCGAACCGCCCGCTCGACTCCCCGCTTGCGACGTTGCCTTGTTGGACGGCGCCTTGCTCCCCGGCTGAGATCCTCCCTTCGCTGCAACGTCACCGGGCGCCTTTTGCGAGGCCGGCTTGCTGCCTCCGTTGTTGTCGTCGTCGCTCGGCGCTCTGTCTTCGGACGGGTGGCTGTCTCCCGAGTGGGAGGTGCTGGGCACCTGCTCCTGAGGCGCGTCTTCGAAGCTCGCCCTGGAGGACGTGATGTGCTCGCCCTCGGCGTCACTGGTGATGTCGGCGGCCGCCGGTTCCTTGCTTCCCGACGACTGCATCGCAGCGGATACCCGTCGGTTCTGGCTGGTGATTTCTTTTTTGTTTTTTTTTTGTCTTTTTTTTTTTCGAGAGGAAGAACAAGGAGGAGGTCAGGTTTATGGGAGCATGAGTGAAGAAGGAGAAGAATGGGGAATATGAAAAATAAAAAGGGGAGGGGAAAGATGAAGGGGAAAAAAAAACCGAATGGGAAGCGAGTGAAGAGCTGAATAGCTCTTCTGCACACACACACGCGCGCGCGCGAGGGCCCCAAACAAACAAACAACGAGGGCGAAGACGAAGACGACGAAGACGACGACGAGACAATGATTCCTCTCTCTCTCTCTCTCTGTCTGTCTCTCGATGTGGCTCGGTGTATGTGATACAAACAGGAACCAGAGCTCGCCTTGCTCTCTATTCTCGCTCTCTCTCTCTCTCTCTCCCTCTCTTTCTAGCTGTATCTCACTACACGAAACGTGCGGGCTGACTACTTCATATGAAAAGGTAAGTAAGCTTTCCTTTTGGCAGGACCGGGTGTGTGGGTGGGTGGAAGGGTGGCGCGGATCTCCTCGAGCGCACGTCCGGCCACAACCCCCATACGCCCGTCGCAACACGAATCATGAGGGCAGCATGAAATGCATCGCGACTTCAGACGGACCGCCTGGTCGGCCGGTCCCTGGTTTCGAAAAAGACCAACGTGCCCGGGCGGGTGCCGGTATCTGGGGCCTCAAAGCTGAGGGATGCCAACTTACATACCTGTACATGCAGTACACACACTTGCACACACACACACACACACACCTGTACCTACATACATGCAATGTACCTCGGGTATCTGAGTACCCATGCAGTATCCGTATTGCTGCTCCTTTTCGGCCCCCGAGCCAGGAGCCAGCGCGGCCGGCCAAGGAATACTCTTCGGGTACTTCGACGGTCAACCCTCATCAGCAAACTCTGGCCGGCATAAACCCAGACCTTCAGCCTTTACCTCTCTGCCCGCTGTCGCCAATGCTCCGAGTTCCTTGGCGGGAGTGAGAAGAGCCATAGGGGCAAAGGGGAGACCGGGAGACCGGGAGAGAGAGAGAGAGAGAGAGAGAGAGAGAGAGATAGAGAAAGAGAAAGAGGAGGACGAGGAGGAGGAGAGGGCATGGCAGGGCAGAGAAAAGAGCATCGTCCTTCTGACACCGACAAGACGACGGACGCCTCGTTCTAGAGTCTCAAGCCAGGGCCAGGCCAAGACCTCTCAGTTCCTCTCGACGTGCAAGGTTGTTTCCCTATACCCCGGGAATGTGAACTTTCGGGGGATTTTTTTTCTTTCTTTTTTTTTTTTTGCGGGGGGCCTGTTGGACGATCGGCGACGGACTCCGTTGCGGAACATGTCGATTAGCTCCCGTCACCAGGGTCCGACCCTGGCGTTCTGGCGTCTACTACGTAGTAGGTAGCCCAGACCCCCTTCTTGCTCTGGCAGACCAGTGGCCTACTACAGGTAGGTAGGTATGTAAGTACAGGTATGTAAGTACAGGTATGTAAGTACAGGTAGGTAGGCAGACAGAGGGTTGTCCATAATTATCCACCTGTACTGTACAGTCAAGCACAGCAGGACCTCCCACTGCTCCCGTACAGATACTCGAGAGTTGTTGTCCGGGATCTCCATGCTCTTGACTTGAACCCCCCCCCCCTATCCCCCCCAAAGAGCCCGTCGATATAGAGCCGCTCTCGGTCGTGTTCGGCTCTAGCGTCAAACGCTAGTGCGGACTCAAGTCCGGATATCATATGTATCAGAGCACGCCGCAAGCAAAGGATGCAAAGGAAAGCAAATGGCAGAAGCAGAGCAGACCAGAGCGGCAGAGCAGACCAGAGCGCGCATGCACGCCGTGTTCAACCGATCAAGGCATATAATAAAATATCGCGCTGAAGGGAGGAAGATCCAAGGGGGCCAGGGAAGGGAGAGAAAGGGGGGGAGGGGAGGGAGCTCTGGGTCAGGTTCCTGGTTGACTGACTCTGGGACAACGTCCAGTTTGGCATGCAACGCGGGGGGATATGCTAAAAGCAAAAAGCGCCTTCGTCCCAGACTCCCACAGCTTTGCTGCTCCAGGTCATGCTGGAACATGCGGGCCGGATGCGGTCATCAAAGCGCGCACATGCTCCCCTTTGTTTACCCCAAATCCTGCTGTTGCCTCTGACGCCTCTCTCTCTCTCTCTCTCTCTCTCTCTC
>PJEX01000596.1:0-19786 GCA_005350895.1 Colletotrichum tanaceti | reverse complement strand
TCTCTCTCTCTCTCTCTCTCTCTCTCTCTCTCTCTCTCTCTCTCTCTCTCTCTCTCTCTCTCCGAGTTGAAAGAAAAGACTAACACGGTACCCGTCACAGGACGACCATCGAGACGAAGCGCGGCAACGAGGTGTCTCGCGACGGGAACCCCGACGACCCGGCCGTGGTGCTGGACACGGGCAAGTCCAAGGCCATCAAGTCGGCCCACGAGTTGAACGAAGCGTGAAAATGGATGAGAGGGACGAAAAAAGAAGATGGTGTTTTGTGACGGATTAAAACCAGTCTCGAAAGGGTATGAGAAGCTCTGCGAGAGTTTGTGAGGCAAAAAAACCAAGTTGAGTTGAGCGTCTGCTTGCTTGCTTGTTTGCTTGCTTGCTTCCTTGCTGGTCAAACGAAATATGAACTTGGGGTAAACAACCAAACCACATACACTTTTCCGTGAAACTCTTGCTTGTAGTGTACTGTTGCCATTTGAAGATTACATGCCACTATTGTATCCCTAAACTACCAGAACCCCTTCTTTGATCCCTTTTTGGAGGGAAGCTTGTGCGCCAAGATGTGAGCTGTGAAGCAGGGGGAGAGAGAAGAAAAGAGACAACTAAGTTCTCTTCCAAGGTACGGGAAGCAGACGAAGTGTCTATATGCGAGAAAGAAGACTGTCTTGAGTGTTATTCTGACGCTGGCTGCTGAGAAGACCATGACGTTTTATACCCCCTTCACTTCCTCTCCTTCATCATCCGTCTTATCCATGCCATGGCCATGACCTCTTCTTCTTCTTCCCCTCCCCCTCGCTATGTCGCAGCTAACGGTATTCAAGTCGTAGTACGTAAACAGGAGGAGCTGACAAAGGCGTCAGAACTTGGTAGTCATCGACGACGTAGGTACCACCTCATGCTGCACCCCCGGCACACACAGCCTGTGCTACACACACACACATGCCGAACCTCCGAGCCCCAAGCAGCTCTCCCTCCCCCCACTTTCCCGGCACCGCCAGTACCGCAGTAGCAACAATGTCAAGGTACCTAGGTACCTATACTGGCAGCTTCAACAGGGCTCTGAGCAGGACGGTACAGTGATTGCATATGACCTGATGTGCTAATACCTACATAGTTGATGAAATGTTACTGGAGACCCCAGGGGATCAGCACAATGCAGCATGAGGACAGGGGTGGGAGCTAACCGGTGTAGTTGAAGGGGCACGAGTAATCAAACTACCTATCTATTTACCTTTATCTTTATGCCTCTGTAACTGTTTTGCTGTTGCTGTTGCTACATTTACGGATCGCCGTGGTGAGACTTGCGCTCTCCTGTCACTTATCCTCCCTGGCCCTCACTTCAGGTTCCCTCACTCCCTGGCTCATCACAGAGGGGGGGCGGCTCCATGTTCTATCCGATCAAAGAGCCCCCGGCAACTCCTGTAACCCCCCCACCCCCCCCATTGTTCGCTGTGATGCGACGCTGGGCAAAGCCTGCAGCGGCCGTGACGCAGGTTCCTGCGGATTGAGCTTAACTCCAAAGGTCTCCAACGCACCAGCTCAGCTCCAGCGCAACTTCGGGCCCCCCCTCCCCTCGATTGGACGGGGGAATATGTCGGATTCCCGGAGAGGGGACAAGGCCCTGGTTTCACCCTCTGTTCTGTTCGGTTCAGTTCTGGTTGACTGACTGCTTCTCCTACCTCTTCGTCTCTCGCGGCCACTGACTTCCGGTTCGAACCGCCACCGAGATGCGGGATCTGTCTCCTTGCCCCTCTTCGGCATCGCTATCCGTCTCTTGGCCCATATAACCCGGGCTGGGAAACCTGGAAACACTTCGCGGGCTGTGAACTACGGCAGACCCGATCTCCTCTCTTTCTCTCTCTCTCTCTCTCTCTATCTCTCGCTCGGGTGCGAGACCCCTCCCAAGACGTCAAGTCAAGGTGGTTTGCAGCTCGGCATTGCGCGTCGCCTCGAGTCCTGAGTCCTGACTCTGGTTTCCAATTTCCAAGCTTTGTTTACGCATACATCGATCGACCTTCTCCTGGTTTATTTATATCCACAAGCTTCGTCACCTCGTCAGAGCTTCCTCCAACCCCCACGTGGGAGATCCGTATTTCACATCAAGCTTGACACTTTTTTCCCTTCTTTTTCTTTTTCCCCTTCTTTTTTCTTTTTCTCGTCTTCCTCAACTCCCATCAGTAGCCCGTATTCCCGAGTCCACTCGGACCATTCAACGAGTCCCACCATGAGCGCATCCGAAGCCAACTACGGCGCCGTCACCGTCACCGCATCGACGCCCGTGGTCAACGGCGACTCTCGCGCCTCCGCCGATGAAGAGCAGCCCCTCCTCGGCGCCGCCGGGAGCAAGCCGGCGTCCAAGTCTCTCCGCAGGAAGCTGACCGCGGACGTCACCCGCGACTGGGCCGACCTGGTCCTCCTCGCGTGCTACATCATTACCGGCCTCCTCGACAGCTCCGCCATCTCCATCTGGGGCTCTTTCGTGTCCATGCAAACAGGTAACGCATCCCTCCTGGAACGCCCTCATGGCTGCCTCTCATGTCCTCCACACGCTCTCACTGTCAGCCCCACTCATCTTCACTCTCGTCTTCACTCACTCACTCACTCACTCACCCACTCACTCACTCACTCACTCACCCACTCACTCACTCACCCACAGGCAACACCATCTACATCGGCCTCGGCCTCGCCGCGCCCACCGAGTCGACCCGCTGGATCAAGTCCGCCACCTCCCTCGGATCCTTCTGCCTCGGCTCCTTCTTCTTCAGCCGCTTCCACCGCCTCTTCTCCCCGCAGCGCCGCTGGGTCCTCTGCGCCTCCTTCGTCGCCCAGACGCTCTTCTGCGTCGCCGCCGCCCTCATCCTCACCTTCGGCCCCGCCGCCGGCGGCAAGGACGAGATCGCGTGGAACGTCCTCGTGCCCATCGCCCTCATCGCCTTCCAGAGCTGCGGCCAGGCCGTCACGAGCCGCGCCCTGCGCTACAACGCCCTCACGAGCGTCGTGCTGACGAGCATCTACTGCGACCTCTTCTCCGACGCCGAGCTCTTCGTCGCCCGCAACGCCGAGCGAAACCGCCGCGTCGGCGCCCCGTTGCTGCTCCTCGCCGGCGCCGTCCTGGGCGGCCTGTTCGCGCACTCGTCGCTGGGCATCGCCGGCGCGCTGTGGACGGCGTCCTTCTTGAAGTTCCTGGTCGTCCTGGCCTGGTTCTTCTGGCCCGGCGAGTCGACGTCCGATGAGGAGTAGCGAGCGGCGTGGTGGTGAACGAGCCGGGCCTCCCAGCAGAGCCGGAAATGCATGAGGGGACAGGCTACTACAATCAGCGACAGGAGAGTTTTCACATGACCGGCCTGCAATGCTCTCGCTTTATTCTAGGCCAGCCATCTAATTGGAACAACGAAACTCAAGGCTCAAATGTCATTCTAGGAACGAGATCCTCACTCTGTGTAATAATGATCCATTTCACCGTGATAGACCTGACATACACGTACCCAAGACTGTCTCTCTGAAGACCGATACTTTGTGCCTCGAGGGCTGGTGTAAGTCAAATCAGATGGCTGTCTCGGATTCTCACGAGTCACTGCCAATGGTTTTAACGAGGCTTTCTATAATGGTATTGCTTGCAGCATCAGGTCTTGCTGGTGCATATTGGCGCCGGCGGCCAAACGTCCTTAGACCCAGCACGCCGTCGTCAGCCATGGTGGCTGCCTCTATGCAAAGAGCAGGACATAGGGTTGGTCATCGGGGTCGATACCTGATGTTGTTCCGGTCCTGCCGGTCATCTCGGTCTTGCGTTCCGGAGCAGCGGGATGTCTCTCGGAATCCGGGACAGCGGACCGCAAAGACAACATTCCAAGCTTTCGACAGCGTTTGGCACTGAGAAAAGTCAAAATTGAAAGGCTCCTAATCCTTGAAATCGTCACATTCCAAATGGATCCCTGACTGAACCAACCAGACACAACTCATATCACGAGATACATGGTCCTAGATCCACATCATGATAAGCAATAGGGGTTTCTCGCACGGATCCGACCACCAGGCTTTTCTACATAGGTGGTGGGGTTCCCCGGTGGTTTCCCCGTCAGTTTGTTTGTGGATATCCGCACATCCGTCAGAAGCTCACATCCGTCGCCCAAGCTATCTGTACTGCTTCTCGTTCCGCGTCTGCCAGCTTCACACCACTCTCATCGTTTCACCGTAGGGCCGTAAGGAAGAAGAAGAAGAAGAAGAAGAAGAAGAAGACGAAGAAGAAGAAAAATGGAACTACCAGCCCTCGTCGGCACCATCTTCGCCGTCGTAGTCGCCGGCTGCTACCTCCTCGAGGCCCTCTTCTTCCTCTCCAAGGACCCGCGGGAGCCCGTCTACTTCCGGCCCAAGGTGCCGCTCATCGGCCATCTCCTCGGCCTTAACAAGTACGGCGCCGGACAGTATTTCACAAAGATTGGGTGAGTGAGCATGTCATGATTCCTCTCTCTCTCGTCGGTCGTTTTCAGCATAATGTTGACGCCCTCCCCCCCCCATATCCAGATCCCAGACAAAATCCAGCATCTTCTCCGTGCCCATCTTCAACTTCAACTTCTACGTCATCGCGGAGCGCAAGTTCATCGCCTCGATCCAGCGCAATGCCAAGACCATCTCTTTCTCGCCGTTCGCGGCCAAGGCGGCCCGGGACTTCAGCGGCGTCACCGAGAAGGCCGCGAGTCTGCAGGACCACCTCGAGGGCGGGCCCGGGGCCAAAGAGTTCGACAGAGTTCAGCGCGCCATGCTGGCTGCCGGTCCCGAGCTCGACGAGACGAGCCACGTCGCCACCCGGGTGAAGCTTGAACTGGTTGATAAGCTGGCTGCTGACGCCACGCCCACAGGGTCGTCAGGCTCCGCCGCCGCCGAGATTGATCTTTTTGCTTGGGTCAAGCATGCTGTCTCGATCTCGTCAACAGAGGGCCTGTTTGGGCCCCTGAACCCTTTCAAGAACCCCGAGCACGAAGCCGACTTTTGGTAGGTGACGATTATTGAGAGCTTTTTGGGGGGGTCATTTTTGTTTTATGTAGGTAACTGATGGCTGATGCTGATAATTACCCTTCTTGGCAAAAAACAGGACCTTCAGTGACAAGGCCCACGTCCTCGTTGGAGGCGGGTTCATGGGCAACCTTTTTGCCAAAGACGCGATGGAGGCCCGCGAGCGCAACGGTCAGAGATACGAGGAGTACGTCCGTCTCGGGGGTCTCGATCAGGCATCCGGACTGATCAAGGGTCGCTCTCGCGTCATGGCGGAGAACGACGTGTCGCAACGGGACATGGCCCGCTTCAACGTCGGCTTCGACATCGCGATGCTCACAAACTACGTCCCCACGACATGGTGGGCCGTGTTCGAGATACTCTCCCGCCCTTGGCTGGTCGAGGAGATCCGCAAAGAGGCCCGCAAGGCCGTCCGGACGCGCGAGGACGGCGCTTTCGCCCTGGACCTGTCCCTCCTCAAGTCCTCGTCGCCCCTCCTCCTCTCCTCGGTCCAGGAGGCGCAACGTCTGCACACGGTCCACGCGCACATCCGCGAGGTCCTCCGCGACACGACCATCACGGCGGGCGACCAACCCCGGGTCCTGAAGAAGGGGAACTACGTCCAGATCAACGGCATCCCCATCCTCCGCGGCGAGGAGACCTGGGGCGCCGACGCCGCCGACTTTGACGCGTACCGCTTCATCAAGATGAAGAAGAGGGCCGAGGCGCCGGGCGTGGCGGCCCCGGGCGACCTGCCGCCTCACTCGTTCCCCGTCTGGGGCGTCGCGCCGCACATCTGTCCCGCGCGGTGGTTCGCGACGAGCGGCGCCATGGCTCTCGTCGCGCTCATGGTGTTGAAGCTCGACGTGGAGGCGGCGCCCGGGTTGAAGGGCGAGGGCCCCGCGGGGAGGGAGTGGAAGGTGCCCAAGGTCGGCGGCCTTTTCGTCGCGCTGCTCTTCCCTGAAGAGCCCGTTCCGGTTCTGGTTCGGCCGAGGGAGGAGTTTGCCGGCAAGTGGCATATCGAGACGGGAACCCCTGGGACCAGACTGCAGTTGTCAGTAGGTTGAGTAGATGTGCTCGGCGGTATCTGAAAAGTCTCAACCAAAAAAGGAAACTAGTCTGCATGAGTCCTTGAAAAGAAACACTTCGACATTCATAGCACTCAGACAGGGAACCCGAACAACGTCAAACCTTTAAACTCTGTGATAGTCCTATCTATGTCATGGGAGATCGCACGAACAAACGGGAATTCGAGGTGTGTAATGTGTTCTTCCAAGTCTTTGTTACATGGTTCCCCAGATACTAGACATGGCATTACTAGATGAAGTTAGAGAAAGTAATCTTCTCGTCTTCGCTTTCGTTGGAATCTACCAATACGTTATGTTATGGTGGGTTTCGTTGATAAAGGAAACATCGCAGCAATCTCCCAGATTTATACTTGACTACTCGGTCAGCTAGTTCCCTCTGCTCAAACACCATCTTGAATATCACGTAGAGGAAAAGCAAAATGACGAGCCTCGTCGCTCCAAATGACTAGGAGGCCAGCTCGACAGGCCGGCTCTCAGCCCCGACCTCAACCACCCTCGCTTGTGACGACAACTCCGCCGGGGACCGCGACAGACTGTACGTCTCTTGCATCTCAGTGTCATGGCCTGTCAGCTCCTTCTTTGTATCATGACCTCTGCCCCCGTAAGAGGAGTTTCCCTCTCCCGGGCCAAGGCTCGGTCGCGTCAGTCGTCCTGCTCTATCCTGCTTTCTCTTCTTCATGCACACGAACGCACAGCTGCCGAGGAGAACCAAGACCACGACGGCAATCCCAATCGCGATGCCGGCGACGGCCCTGGTCGACAACCCAGTCTGCTTCGCGGCTTCTCCGTCCCCGACGGGGACGCGGCCGTACAGCGGAAACGCGGGGTGGTTCACGACGATCGGCCCGCCGCTGGGGAGGTTCGAGAGCGAGACCTTCCTCCACGATGGGGATGCGGTGCTCTCGCCCCCTCCGGTCGTCGCGATGTCGTTGATCCAGACCTCGGTCGGCGTGGTAAGGAGGCTGACGCACTCCCGGTGGGGGATCTGGTCCTGGCCCGACGAGATGGTGAGGCAATCCCAGCCGGAAGGGCAGCACCACGTCTGGAAGTATTGCTTCCCGCTCGCGCGCTGTACCGTGGTCGCACAGGCAGAGGTCCAGCCGCTGAGGCAGGCCGTGCCTGGGTAAGCCAGGCTCGGGAGGTCGCCTGCGTTGAGGACGGTAATTATTAGCATTGACGCCTAGATCATCCCGCCGAGCCCGACTTCCACTGTTGTGTTATCTAGGTAGGGTCAGGGTCGCATACTGAAATCATTGAAAGGCTTCCAGATCTCCTTATAGGACTCCGGGAAGCACTGGGTCGGGATCGACGTCGTTGTTTCCCCCACGAACTGCAGGCCGTAGCACGTGTAGCCTGATGTGATGTCTTCGAGTCTGTCCTTCTCGCATCGGATGGAGCGGGGGATGATTGAACATGTAGTGTCTGGAGGTGTGAAAGGTTTCGTCTGTGGCAGCAGTGTGTACACCCGAGATAACGCGTAGCCACCTCTGCTGTAGGAAAGAGTTGCTACGAACGGGGTGTATACTGTTGATGAGCTCATCATGGCCTCCTGAGCTTCCCGGAATCGAAGGCTTTTGGTAGGGGGAAACGTATTATGGAAGATGAAAGATTAGGAGACTGTCTTGGCTGACAAAAGGTGGAAAGAGTTCGATGATTGAGTTCGTTCATAAGACGGCATCGTGGCGATGGGCTGCGGGCAGAATAAGAACTCACCGCCGACGGACATGATGAACAGCATCGTTATACAAACGAAGGCTATTAAAATCTGACATGCATTGTGACACTGTTTTGATCGGCGTTGTGCTCTTGACGTTGTCGTTCTGACGAAAAAGGAGTTTTCTAGTTGCATAATACATGGTAACGCCAGCTACCCCGGGATCGAGGTGGTGTGAAAGGCCAGCTACATGAGGCATGGCGAAGGGACAACGATACACTACTAGAGCGCTTTTCAGGAGTACTCCGTATCTGTTCTTTTTGCTGTTATCTCTCAGTTTCGTAGAAGTGCTTGAAATCCATTATACAAGTGACACATGCTAGCAGTCGCCAGTTGAGAGGCAACAGCCAGTCAGCCATAGTCACTCGGCAAGTGTTAGCTATATTTGAGTATTTTAACTTGAGCTATTACTATACGTGAGATGACAGATTCTGGGAGTTCCCCCAGAGCTTGAGAAGCAAGCCTCGCTCATTCTTTCATTTAGGTGTCCGGTTGTTGCAGACAGATGCAGTGAAGTGACACTGTTAGTCTTTCCTTAGACTTTGTTGATCAATAATTAGTAGCAAGTCGGCAGTCACGCCTCAGCCAAGAGCCAACTGTGAAAAGGATGTCGAAATTGATGTTCTCGGAACAGCCCTTAACCTCCTAGTACAGAAAGAGTGTTGCCTACCTACTTGAGTTGCACTTTGTTGGTGGGTCAGATCAATGACACCATCGTCAACGGTTCTGACCTTCTTGATGGGGACAAGCGACTGATTAGATAAGAGAGGATTCAGCCCCTTATCAGCGGAACCGATAAGTCGGCGATAACATACCTAAGCGAAGCATCGGGCCCGTATCGGCGTCGACTCATTTGCCGGACCCAATTGGAGCTCCCCGCTGGGTGGTACCTGCGTCGGCTAGGGGATACGTATCTTCCTCAGGTACCTAGGTACCTGCCTCTGCCTGCCTCCCCCGAGGGAAGCTCCAGCCTCCAGCTGTCTTCAACCTCTCCCCAAACACAAACATCCTCCTCCTCCTCCTCCTCCCCCCCCTCCTCTATCTCTGCTTCCTCCACGCCTTCACCCATACACCATCGTCGTATAATCGCAGCTCTTCGTTTCCGACACTGCACTGCCACATTGGTCCCGGTCAATAAACCGCTTCCTCCTGTCCCACTCCAACACCGCCGTCCAAGCAACGCATCCCCTCGACGACTCGCCCGCCATGACTAAACACACCCCGGACTCTCTCCGCTCCCGCGTCTCTTCACTCTCCCTCCGCCTCCAAGCAATGGAGAACGCCGAAGCTCTCTCGCGCTCCCAGTCCCCGGCGCCCTCCATGTCCGCTTCGATCTCGATGCCGTCCTCATCTGCCCCGGTCACGGCCTCGAAGCCCTTCCTCCTCGCCGACATGAACGGCCGTTCGCCTGCCCAGAACCCCGTCTGCGAGTCATGCTGGAACAGCCTCCGCTACAGTGAGGTCAAGCAGACCACCCTCGCCGCCCACCCGTCCGCATGCAAGCTCTGCGCCGTCGCCGCCGGCAAGCCCGAGGCTTACACCCAGCCCTTCGTCGACTTCCTCTCCGAGAACCCTACAATCTTCCACGCCGTCTCCTACTTCAAGGACAAGCTCGCCGCCGCCGGCTTCACTGAGCTTCCCGCGCGTGAGAGCTGGGCCGACAAGTTGCAGCCCGGCGGCAAGTATTGGACCACCCGCAACGGCTCTGCCCTTATCGCCTTCACCGTCGGTAAGGCCTACAAGCCCGGTAACGGCGTTGCCATAGTCGCCGGCCACATCGACGCCCTCACCGCCAAGCTCAAGCCCGTGAGCTCCAAGCCCACCCGCGCCGGCTACCTCCAGCTCGGTGTCGCTCCCTATGCCGGCGCCCTCAACCAGACCTGGTGGGACCGCGATCTGTCCATCGGCGGCCGCGTCGTCGTGCGCGACGAGTCCTCCCACAAGACCACCACCAAGCTCGTGCGCCTCGACTGGCCCATTGCCCGCATCCCGACCCTGGCGCCGCACTTTGGCGTCGGCATGATGGGTCAGAACAACCCCGAGACCCAGGCCGTGCCCATCATCGGCCTTGAGTCCGCCGACTCCTCTTCGACCCCCACCGAGCCCCTCGGCCCCAAGGGCGCCTTCGTCAACACTCAGCCCCCGAAGCTCGTCAAGCTCATCTCCAAGGAGCTCGGACTCGCCTCGCCGGCCCAGATTCTCAACTGGGAGCTCGAGCTGTACGACTCCCAGCCCGCGCAGACTGGTGGCCTCGACCGCGAGTTCATCTTTGGCGGCCGCATCGACGACAAGCTCTGCTCCTGGGCCGCCCTCACCGGTCTCCTCGCTGCCGAGTCAGACCCCTCTGACGGTGTCATCAAGCTCGTCGCGCTGTTCGACGACGAGGAGATCGGCTCTCTCCTCCGCCAGGGCGCCCGCGGCAACTTCCTGCCGCTGACGATTGAGCGCGCCGTCGAGTCCCTCAGCGGCGCTGCCGATGTTGCCTTCGGCACTGACGTGCTCTGCCGCACCTTCGCCTCGTCCTTCCTGCTCTCGGCCGACGTGACGCACGCCGGCAACCCCAACTTCCTGGGCTACTACCTCGACGAGCACGTGCCGCGCCTCAACGTGGGCATCGCCATCTGCGGCGACAGCAACGGCCACATGACGACGGACGCCGTGTCGACGGCCATCCTGCAGCGCGTCGGCGAGCTCAGCGGCGCACCGACCCAGACATTCCAGATCCGCAACGACACCCGCAGCGGCGGCACCGTGGGCCCTATGCTCAGCGCCGCCATGGGCGTCAGAGCCGCCGACGCCGGTTTGCCTCAGCTGAGCATGCACTCGATCCGCGCCACGACGGGCGCACTGGACCCCGGCCTGGGTGTCAAGTTCTTCAAGGGCTTCCTGGACCACTGGGAGAAGGTTGACGGCGAGTGGCACTAAAACCGTGTCGTGGAGTGTGTGTGGGAGAGAGAGGGGGGGAAATAGAGAGAGATAAACTCCCAAGGGGAGAGAGACTACAAGGGGGCCGTAAATACAACCGCAGGAGGGAGGGTAGTTTTAAAGCGCGGCGTATCGTGGATGTATGTGGACGTAGTAGCTATGAATTACGACTTGGGTTTGTAGATTTATGTATGCAATGGCACAACTAGACGCATCACTTTCGAACACGCCCGAAATGTGCCCACGATGTTTTGTTGTTCGTTTTGGTGCAGGTGTGTTTCTGTCCCAACTACAGATTACCATTACCGGCGCATCGGCCTGCGGTCCCCGTGGTCGTGGACCAGACTCTCGGCCTCGCGGATCTCCATCGAGTCCGCCACCGACCCGCCCGACCGGCCTTCTTCCCCGTCCTCCTCGTCCTCGTCCTCGTCTTGCCCGTCTCCCAATCCGTCATCGTCGTCGTCATCGTCATCGTCATCGTCGCTGGCCATGCCGCCGGCCTCCTCCAGCTGCTCCGTGTCGGGGTCCACGGGCTTCCTCTTCTTTTCGAAATCCTGCCTGTGCGCCTCGGCGATGATCCTTGAGAAACTGCGCTGCACAGCCGTGAAGCCGGCCCCCATCTTCCTCTGCCGCAGCGTTCCGCCGCCGCCGCCGCCGCCGCCCTCCTCATCCAGCCCCTCGACCGTCGCCCTCGTTGGCCTGGCCGTGGTGGTGGCTCCCGACGACGCGGCGTTCCTGGCGTCGCTCGCCGTCTCGGCGATGTTGCCGTCTTTGACGTCGTCCTCGCCGCCGCCGCCGCCGCCGCCGCCTCCTCCCTCGGCCATCTCGGGCGAGCGCTGCGAGACGAGCGGCTCGATGCGGTAGGGCAGGGGCACGTCGCGCGAGGCCTTGTACTGGGCGACGTTGGCGCAGTGCTCGTTCTCGACGCGGAAGAGGGTCCACATGCCGCGGCGTGAGACTTCGGCGAGGGCGACGAGGAACGAGACGACGGTGGAGTGCTGCGTGTCGTGAGTGAAGATGGCATAAAAGATCCAGGCGAAGCGGAGGAGCGGGTCGGTGACCATGACGAGGTAGTACGGCCAGCGCTTCTTGAGGCCCGTGATGTCGCGGAGGAGCCGGTGGCGGCTGTGCGGCTGCAGAAGGGAGAAGTCCATGAAGAGGTCCCAGATGGCTTGTTCTGTTAGTTTTCGTCGGCGTGAGATGGGGCAGGTGGTGGAGGCGAACTTACACGTATAGATGGCGTTGATGGTGGAAAAGGTGATGAACATGGCCAGGTGGCCGTGGGTGTTGTTGATGCGATATATGGAGAGCGACATAGCGGCGAGGATGGACATGATGTACTTGCCGCCGTTGACCAGATGGGGGAAGATGTTCCTCGTGTCCCTGTAACGGCGCAAGCACTGCAGGAATCGCCATATCGGAGGCAGGGCGCCGAGGAAGCCGAGGAGGCGGGAGTGGCTCGAGTTGCACTGGACAGGGTTCTCCCAGGCGTTTGCGTATATACAAAAGAACAGCTCAATGTTCTGGACAAAGAGAGAGAGAGACGTCAGCCAAGAAGGAAGCGTGCGAGACGAGCGAAAGACGGCGAGATCAACTCACACACATGGCGTATGTCAGGGAGCAGTAGATGTCGCCGAGGAAGAAGTCCCTGAACTCGACGGGATACAGGCCAGCGAGCAGGAGGCGCCACTACAAGAGCTGTCTGTCAGTCTTGTTCTGCCATTCTGCAAGATACACGTCGATGCGACTTACATGAGCGTATGCGAACCACTTCCGGCTCCTCGCCTTGAAGATGGGCGCAGGCAAGAGGATGATCAAGGCTGACAGGGCGACGAGGGCGACGGGGTAGTACTCGTACACCTCGTTGGTGCCGTACTCGCTAAAGTTGAGCCAGAGGAAGACGCCAAAGATGAAGGTGAACAGGCTGGGGAACTCGGCCAGCTGCCGCCAGTCGAGGTTGTTGCGGGTGTCGAACTCGAAGATGAAGGGGTAGTTGATCTTGTTGCGCGTCCAGACAGCGCAGTTGACGCAGAACATGCAGAACAGCAGGAGCATCAGGAAGTAGCCGCCGTAGATCTGCAGCAGGTATCCCGTGCGCGACCGCACCTCGGGGTCGTCGTCGAAGAGGAGCTGGGCGCCGAAGACGGTGCCCTGGATGGCGAAGACCAGGCCAGTGCCCAGCAGGATGCCGCACCTAAAGGCGCTGCCGGACTCGTCGCCGGGCCGCCGGCTCAGGCTCCGCAGCTTGCCGGCGGCGATCTTGCGGTTGCCGCGCTCAAAGTAGCGGGCGTAGAGGTCCTCGACGGCCTTTATGTGGCCGTCGACGGCGTCGCTGTTGACGAACCACGACTTGTTGACTTTTTCGTTCATGTAGCGGTACTGGAGGCGGGCGTTGACGGCCTTGTCGTACTTCTTGTTCAGCTTCCGGAAAGCGGTCCGGTTGAGGAGGGCGTAGGACTTGAGCAGCTCGAGGCCGCGGTAGAACTCTTGCAGGGCGAGCTTCAGCTTCCGCTTGGCGGTGCGGTAGGGCACGTCGTGCTCGTAGGGCCTACGGATATAGTCGCGGGATGCGTCGCCGCCCTCGGCCGGGCGCATGGAGGGCGTCTGCGCCATCTTGGAGAGGGCGCGCGAGTTGGGACCGGGGCGGAAGATTTTGGACTTGACGGGGTCGATCCAGCCGAGGGGTCCCTTTTGAGGGCCATCGCGATCGCCTTGATACCCGTTCAAGAAGTCGATCTCGGCCTGGCGCTTCTGGGCGTGCAGCTCCTGGGTGCGGCGGTTCCTCATCTCGTGCAACTGCTCCTTGAGTAGGGCGAGACGCTCGCCGGCCTGGTCCTCCTTCAGCTTATAGAAGGCCTCGACCTTTAGGAGCTCCGAGTCGAGGAACTCAAAGAACTCCTTCTCCTTCTGCCTGACAACGTCCAGGGCCAAACCCTGTAGGCCATATTCCGAATTGGTGCCGACGCGGTTCAGGGGCGAGGCGTTGGAGAAGAGCCGGCGGAGGCCAGCCCGCGGCGAGGCATTGTATCCGGGGCCAATGGTCGCCGGGTGAGGCAGTCGCAGCGATGACGGGGTGCGTTCGTGGTCGGTGGCAGCAGCGGGTGTGGCGGCCGCAGCAGGCGCACCGGGTGTCATGGAGGCGCTTCTCTGGATGGCCTGGCGCGCTTCTTCCTGCATGGAGGCGACGGCCTGTGGGCTGGTGTCGTTCTGATGAGATGGCACGCGCATGGCCGGGCCGGGGAGCTCAAAGGTGGTCTTGCGGCCCAAGGGATTTCCGGTCTCTTGGTGAGGCGGCGTATGAACGAAGCTCCCATATTGCAAGTCGGACGAGCCATCGTTCATGCCTCCACGGTCGCTTTGGGCGGCGGCAGGGATCGATCGTGCGGGTGTTGTCACGGGCTTCTGGCGGGCCGAGCCGACCGGGGCCGGGCTGTTGCGCAGCGAGGTGCGCTCATTGGGATAGTTCTGGTTCGGGCCGTTGGATTGGGCGGCATGTTTCTGCGAGTGGAAAGGCGAGTGGCCGTGGAAGAAGCCTGTGGTGATGCGGTTCTCGATCTTGGCGGCGATTTTATTGTTGTTATTGTTGTTGTTGTTGTTGTTGTTGTTGTTGTTGAGGGGGCTACCGTTGGCGCGATTGATGGCGCGCGAGACGGCCTTGACGTACTTCTTGCCGGCCTTGTAGTTGAGGTACTTGATGCGCCATTCTGACGAGGGTCAGCAGAGTAGATGGGAGGGGGTGGAAGAGAGCGCGACAGAGACATTTGGACAGAGACAGAGACAGAGACAGAGGAAGACAGACGAACCTGGTACGAGGTCCTGCTCGAGCTCCTTTGCAAACTTCATGACGTAGTGGCGTCGGCGGAGCCCTCAGCACGGCGGCGGGCGACCTGGCTGAACAGCGGATTCCGAGAGGATGGGCGAGCCAACGCCATGAACTCGAGACGAGATCTGAGCTGTCAGGGTGGCAGTGAGGGGTTGAGTATGTGTGAGTGAGTGCGTGTGTGTGCGTGTGTGCGTATGTGTGTCTGTAAAGGTGTCGTGTTTCGTTTGGAGCGAGATTTCGTGTATCCGTACGTACAGGGACGGGATTCTGTCTTTCTTTTTTCTTTTTTCTTTTTTTCTTTTTTTCTTTTTTTCCCTCCTGGGAACAACGGGAGTTGTTTCTTTCTCGAGGTGCGCGCTCTCGCCAAGCTCCGCTCACGGACCACTTGCCCCGCTCTTCTTTCGTCATTTTTATGGTTTACTGCGAGTAGGAATCCTATCTTGCTTATCGCTCCCGCTTCCGTCAGAGCTGAAAGCCCCCCTCTGCCTGCTGGGAAAAAGGCCTGTTCAGTGAGGAGAGTAGTGAGCGGCGTGAGGCATCAGGCGCTATTCTGCGATACCGCACCTCTGTAGGTAGGTACCTAGAGTGCCTAGCACCCTACCTAGGTAGGTAATTACATGGCGAAAACTCCTCGGTGGGCTTTAGGCTTATGTCAGCTCGGCTATTCCCAGTGGCTGTTGTCCCTTGAATTTCGTCTCCTCCATCGCTCCTCATCTCGGCTTCCCTTCCTTTCAAGTTCCCATACCAAGACTGGCAACGAACCTCTGCAGGAGAGAAAATAAAGAACAAAACGTCAACATCCTGCGGAACAGTATCTCGGCCGAGCTAGACAGCCATTATTTGGCCCAGGGATCCAGATCCATCGGCAGAAAAGGCCCGTGTCAACCCGTCCCGACGACAGGGTCGGCCGAGATCTTGGACGGAACTTCAGACGGGAGCTTCAAGGATCCAGCCGGCTCCATGAAATATGTAAACGATGTTAATCTGGGTTTTCAACACTGTTGCGCACAGAGTTTCGCGAGTCAACGTCACATTGTCACCTGTCGTTCGGGCCCCGCGTGTCGATTTGGTCAGGGATGGACTGTCTAGTGGGAGTGCAGATACCAGGCACGGGGCATTTCCACCCATCGTCCATGAATATGATGGCAATTAAGCTCTGGCTTCGAAAGTTCGGAATCCCCGAATGGCCTCATGTGGAGAAGAATGAGCTTGAACTCACGGGCGGCTATACGCGGCGGTCTGTCATCATCACCGCCATCTTCACACCACTTCATGAATTACACGGCCAGCAACAGGGCTCGGCGCATACACAAATGTCCGGAAATGCGCGCGCGCGAGACTGAATCAACACCAGACTCCATTTCCCCGCCGCCAAACAGACGAATCCTGAGTGTTCTCTCAGGTAGATATCGCGCCATCCAGCTGCCTCATTGGGGGTAGACGCGGCCGAGAAACCGAGGCTTGGCTCTGGTTTTCAAACATGAAAAGACGCAAACTTCCAACAGCATCCTGCATATCGACGCCCCAACAGTCTCCACGCAAGTCGAAGCAGCCGGGTGGAGGTGCTGCTGTCGAGTGATGGGTGCCCTTCAGTCTTCACCGCATCGGGGTATCCCGTAACCGCGCCGGCCCCGGTTCCCCGCGGTTCCCCGGGAACCAGGCCAGTCCAGCACGAGCTAGCTAGGGTCTCGCCATGTCGAACGGTCTCCCCTTTCTCGGCCAGGATACGGTACCTATTATTGCGTGGAGAGAAGGGAGCCAGTGAGGGAGAAAAGAACGCCGTTGACGGGCAGCCCCTCCCCTCCCCCTTTGACGCCGTGCTGGGTTGACGTGCACTAAATAATGGACGGTGATGGGCAACGACCGCTTGACGCACGATGCAGCCAGCATTGCAGCCCTGCACGGTTGACGGAGCCGTCACCCAAAGGAGAGAGATGTTTGCTGATACCTACCTCTGCAGACAGCTCGGACTGTGACTTGACAAGTTCTGAGACTTATCCCTGCGGGTCTCACTTCTCACAGTCAACCACCCGACCAGCTCATTCCTGACCAAGATCATTCGCATAATACAACCTCGAGTAACCTGTAACCTTGGCCCTCGACGCCTAGTGGAGAGTCAGTTCTCCCCTCCGCCTCAGCGGCCAACCCATCACGTCGACCAGTCTTGTCCGACCAGTGACCACCCAGTTACACCAGCCACGAGTTCACGAGGCGGTGCCGTCGTGGCCAGCACAGCAGCTGATCTCTGTCTCGCCGCGGGGAACACGATCCGCAACGATTCTCGTGGCGTCGTCTCCGCTCTTAGGGACAAGTAAGGAGGACTGGCTTGCTCGGTTTAGTGTACAGAGTACATCTGTACTCCCTACAAGAGGACGGTGGGGGTGAAGGGGCTTCGCTTGTGGCACAGCGACAGCCACCACCTTGCCACCTCCTGTTGGCTCGGTTGGTTGTTTTCCTTGTTGGAGCACGAGAGCGCTGTTGGAAATGAGTTTCCTAATATGGGACACGATGGGGCCGGCCCCCCTCCCATTCCCATCATCCATGCGCCGCCTACGCCGCACTCCAGCCCAGCCCAACCCCGACAACAGACCCATTTAATACAACAAGTGTGGACTCTCTGAGGACCATGTATTAGGTTTTTGCCCGTATAATTATAATTTTACCCCTGCTTTTCTCATGTACACATCGGAGCATCTTTGGGCAGAGAAGAGGGAGTGGGGAGGGGGCAACATGAGCGGACGGTGGTCCTTTTCTTCTTCCTTTTTTATGGGTTTTATATGCCAACCAAACCCTGCAACCCAGGCTTGGGAATCACAATTGCAGCAGAGTGGCTGGTCTGAGTCTCGAGTCTCACAACCTCTTTACCAAGTTTCCGGGACAGTTAAACACTCGGCAGCCTTGATTGGTTTGCGTAATTGCCGCTCCTCGCGAGGCGAGAGAGCATGTATCTGAGACACCCCTATGAGCAACCAAAGAAGACCCAAAAACCCATCTACCTATATCAGGTCTGGCTACCCTCATTCCACCACACCATACCACACCACACCGCACCAGACCACACAACCCCGGGCCCGTGAGACACCCTGGCTTGCCATCTGATGCTTATTTGGCGAGGAGGTCCTTCGCCCTCCCTTTCTCTTCGTTCGGGCCGTTTGAGGCTTTGAACGACGGAATCCTTCCTCTGACATACACTAACACCCACCCTCCGCCCCTGGATTCGACTGAGACTCCACACCGTGCGGTGCGTTCCATCGTGAACTCGACAACCAGTCATTTCACTCGAGAATCCTCAAGCCGAGTACCGTTCATACAAGGCCGCGATGGACCCGCCGAGTCTGATGCAAAGGGCCTCTCAAAAGTGCCGGAGGGGCCTGAGACGAACCTTCTCGAGCGGCAAGACACGGCCAGCTGACCACGACCGCGACCACGACCACGACCACGACCACAGCGGCAGCGGCAGCGGCAACGGCAGCGGCAACGGCGGTGACAACGGCGGTGACAAGCCGGGTGTAAGTGGACGCTGGAGAGCCAGCTGGTCCTCGTTCTCGACGGCCTTCCTCCCCGCGAAAAGGGCCAGCAAGGAAGACAAGCCCACGGCCGTCCAGGACGTCAACGTCATCCCGGAACGCGTTCCCGCCGTCGCCTACTTCCCCTTCTCGCAGCTCCCCCACGAGATACGCCATCAGATTTACCGGGACTACTGGGTCGTTTCCGGGGTCTCGAGACACGCGTTCCTGCATCACGGCAAGCTCGTGCACTCGCCCTGCATCACGGACCACGCGGCGCCGGACGAGAGGCAGGCCGGCGTCGCGAGGGCCTTTGCGGCGTCGGGCAGCAAGGCCGAGGTGCAGCCGCATCCCCTGTGGGCCAAGAGGATGGCTTCCAAGTGGTGCAACCACTGGAGGTGCGAGGAGCTGTGGCAGGACATACAGGACGGCAAAGACTTTGACGCCCACAAGACGCTGTCTTACCGGTCTCTTCTGCTGTCTTGTAGATGGATGTAAGTTGTTGGCTCTCATGACCCCCCTTTCCAGACTCCAGGAGTCCGGTTTCTATTTACTGCCACTTGGACGCGAGGGACTCCTTTCTACCAGAGCCTAGAGGTGAAAGGGACTAATAACTAATTCAACCCCCCCCCACCCCCGAGGGGGCCACCGCCTCCAGATACGCGGAATGCCACCCGACTCTCAAGGAGCACCAGTCCATCACGGTCACGGACGGCCAGGCCCTCCACCGCCTGCTCTACTCCCCGCGGGCCAGCTACCTCGGCCAGGCCGCCGCCCTCAACATCTCCCTGCGCGAGGACAGCGGCAACTACCTCTACCTCAACGCCTCCAACATATGGGTCGCCCTGCTCGACGACGACTTTGACCCCGCCGCCCGCTTCTACCTCTGGCTCGACGCCGAGTGCCCCCTCACCCGCCGCCTGCTGACCGAGTTCCGCAAGATCCTCAGCAACGTGCCCGACGCCCTCGCCCCGCGCCTGACCGTCGACTTCCCCTGCGACGCCCGCGACGGCTTCTGGGCCTGGGGCGAGGTCGAGGTGGACGCCTGGGACGGCTGCGCCCGCAGGGGCTGGCGGCGGACGGAGCCGCCGCTGGAGCCCCGGTTCCGCGTCGTCGCGAGGGGCAGGCAGCGCTTCAACGAGACCGCGGGCGGCTACGTCAGCAGCGCCGACATGGGGCGGCCGAGAAGGAGGGTCCTGAAGGACAGCAACCCCTTTGAGGACATTCTGCTCTACGGGCGGGGGTTCCTCGACAAGAATTACGTCTAGGAGGGGGTGCTCTGGGAGGGTCGCTCAAGATGCTGTTTATTAATTGTGAATAATAAGAGAAGGGAGAGGGAGGTCCCTGGTGGCATTCTGCTGTAGGCAACACTGACGACTGTCTCGCCCCTGACTATTTTGAGCGTGAGAGATGACTTGAGCGCATGCTGATTCTAAGGGCAAGCACACCACGACTGACTAATTACACTCGGAACATAATGAGACATCCGTCAGTTAAACTAAACAAATATCGGATCCTGGCGGCAACCTTCGCGAAGAAGCAGCAGCCAGAGTTTCCATGTCATCAATACTGAACCAGCTAGCACAGTCGATCTGCTGATGTTTCACGCTCTCGGTACCAACAGCCACGTATTGATATCACATGGATGCGTAGGTGGGACATTTGGATCTACTCTTTGGTTCATTGTGAGTTTTCAAAAAAAAAAAAAAAAAAAAAAAAAAAAAAAGGGAGAAGAAAAGAAAAA